>JAFEUB010000405.1:102500-230000 GCA_024529925.1 Ophthalmolycus amberensis
CTGTGTGTTGGTGTGTGTTGGTATATATTGCTGTGTGTTGCTGTGTGTTGGTGTGTGTTGGTATATATTGCTGTGTGTTGCTGTGTGTTGGTGTGTGTTGGTATATATTGCTGTATGTTGGTGTGTGTTGCTGTGTGTTGGTGTGTGTTGGTGTGTGTCGCTGTGTGTTGCTGTGTGTTGGTGTGTGTTGGTATATATTGCTGTGTGTTGCTGTGTGTTGGTATATATTGCTGTGTGTTGCTGTGTGTTGGTGTGTGTCGGTGTGTGTTGGTATATATTGCTGTGTGTTGGTGTGTGTTGGTGTGTGTCGCTGTGTGTTGGTGTGTGTTGGTATATATTGCTGTGTGTTGGTGTGTGTTGGTGTGTGTTGGTATATATTGCTGTGTGTTGGTGTGTGTTGGTGTGTGTTGCTGTGTGTTGGTGTGTGTTGGTATATATTGCTGTGTGTTGGTGTGTGTTGGTATATATTGCTGTGTGTTGCTGTGTGTTGGTATATATTGCTGTGTGTTGCTGTGTGTTGGTATATATTGCTGTGTGTTGCTGTGTGTTGGTGTGTGTTGGTATATATTGCTGTGTGTTGCTGTGTGTTGCTGTGTGTTGGTATATATTGCTGTGTGTTGCTGTGTGTTGGTGTGTGTTGGTATATATTGCTGTGTGTTGCTGTGTGTTGGTGTGTGTTGGTGTGTGTTGGTATATATTGCTGTGTGTTGCTGTGTGTTGGTGTTTGTTGGTATATATTGCTGTGTGTTGCTGTATGTTGGTGTGTGTTGGTGTGTGTCGCTGTGTGTTGCTGTGTATTGCTGTGTGTTGGTGTGTGTTGGTATATATTGCTGTGTGTTGCTGTGTGTTGGTGTGTGTTGGTGTGTGTTGGTATATATTGCTGTGTGTTGCTGTGTGTTGGTGTGTGTTGGTGTGTGTCGCTGTGTGTTGCTGTGTATTGCTGTGTGTTGGTGTGTGTTGGTATATATTGCTGTGTGTTGCTGTGTGTTGCTGTGTGTTGGTGTGTGTTGGTGTGTGTTGGTATATATTGCTGTGTGTTGCTGTGTGTTGGTGTGTGTTGGTGTGTGTCGCTGTGTGTTGCTGTGTGTTGCTGTGTGTCGGTGTGTGTTTCTGTGTGTTGGTGTGTGTTGGTGTGTGTTGCTGTGTGTTGCTGTGTGTTGCTGTGTGTTGGTGTGTGTTGCTGTGTGTTGCTGTGTGTTGCTGTGTGTTGGTATATATTGCTGTGTGTTGCTGTGTGTTGGTGTGTGTTGGTATATATTGCTGTGTGTTGCTGTGTGTTGGTGTGTGTTGGTACATATTGCTGTGTGTTGCTGTGTGTTGGTGTGTGTTGGTATATATTGCTGTGTGTTGCTGTGTGTTGGTGTGTGTTGGTATATATTGCTGTGTGTTGCTGTGTGTTGCTGTGTGTTGGTGTGTGTTGGTGTGTGTTGGTATATATTGCTGTGTGTTGGTATATATATTGCTGTGTGTTGGTGTGTGTTGGTGTGTGTTGGTATATATTGCTGTGTGTTGGTGTGTGTTGGTGTGTGTTGGTGTGTGTTGCTGTGTGTTGGTGTGTGTTGGTATATATTGCTGTGTGTTGGTGTGTGTTGGTGTGTGTTGGTATATATTGCTGTGTGTTGGTGTGTGTTGGTATATATTGCTGTGTGTTGGTGTGTGTTGGTGTGTGTTGGTATATATTGCTGTGTGTTGGTGTGTGTTGCTGTGTGTTGGTATATATTGCTGTGTGTTGGTGTGTGTTGCTGTGTGTTGGTATATATTGCTGTGTGTTGGTGTGTGTTGCTGTGTGTTGGTATATATTGCTGTGTGTTGGTGTGTGTTGCTGTGTGTTGGTGTGTGTTGGTATATATTGCTGTGTGTTGGTGTGTGTTGGTGTGTGTTGGTATATATTGCTGTGTGTTGGGTGTGTTGCTGTGTTGCTGTGTGTTGCTGTGTGTTGCTGTGTGTTGGTGTGTGTTGGTATATATTGCTGTGTGTTGGTGTGTGTTGCTGTGTGTTGGTATATATTGCTGTGTGTTGCTGTGTGTTGGTGTGTGGGTATATATTGCTGTGTGTTGGTGTGTGTTGGTATATATTGCTGTGTGTTGGTGTGTGTTGGTATATATTGCTGTGTGTTGCTGTGTGTTGGTGTGTGTCGCTGTGTGTTGCTGTGTATTGCTGTGTGTTGGTGTGTGTTGGTATATATTGCTGTGTGTTGCTGTGTGTTGCTGTGTGTTGGTGTGTGTTGGTGTGTGTTGGTATATATTGCTGTGTGTTGCTGTGTGTTGGTGTGTGTTGGTGTGTGTCGCTGTGTGTTGCTGTGTGTCGGTGTGTGTTTCTGTGTGTTGGTGTGTGTTGCTGTGTGTTGCTGTGTGTTGGTGTGTGTTGCTGTGTGTTGGTGTGTGTTGGTATATATTGCTGTGTGTTGCTGTGTGTTGCTGTGTGTTGGTGTGTGTTGGTGTGTGTTGGTATATATTGCTGTGTGTTGGTATATATATTGCTGTGTGTTGGTGTGTGTTGGTGTGTGTTGGTATATATTGCTGTGTGTTGGTGTGTGTTGGTGTGTGTTGCTGTGTGTTGGTGTGTGTTGGTATATATTGCTGTGTGTTGGTGTGTGTTGGTGTGTGTTGGTATATATTGCTGTGTGTTGGTGTGTGTTGGTATATATTGCTGTGTGTTGGTGTGTGTTGGTGTGTGTTGGTATATATTGCTGTGTGTTGGTGTGTGTTGCTGTGTGTTGGTATATATTGCTGTGTGTTGGTGTGTGTTGCTGTGTGTTGGTATATATTGCTGTGTGTTGGTGTGTGTTGCTGTGTGTTGGTATATATTGCTGTGTGTTGGTGTGTGTTGCTGTGTGTTGGTGTGTGTTGGTATATATTGCTGTGTGTTGGTGTGTGTTGGTGTGTGTTGGTATATATTGCTGTGTGTTGGTGTGTGTTGCTGTGTGTTGGTGTGTGTTGGTGTGTGTTGGTATATATTGCTGTGTGTGTTGCTGTGTGTTGGTATATATTGCTGTGTGTTGCTGTGTGTTGGTATATATTGCTGTGTGTTGCTGTGTGTCGGTGTGTGTTGGTGTGTGTTGGTATATATTGCTGTGTGTTGGTGTGTGTTGGTGTGTGTTGGTATATATTGCTGTGTGTTGGTGTGTGTTGGTGTGTGTTGGTATATATTGCTGTGTGTTGGTGTGTGTTGGTGTGTGTCGGTGTGTGTTGGTATATATTGCTGTGTGTCGGTGTGTGTTGGTGTGTGTCGGTGTGTGTTGGTATATATTGCTGTGTGTGTTGGTATATATTGCTGTGTGTTGGTGTGTGTTGGTATATATTGCTGTGTGTTGCTGTGTGTTGGTATATATTGCTGTGTGTTGGTGTGTGTCGGTGTGTGTTGGTGTGTGTTGGTATATATTGCTGTGTGTTGGTGTGTGTTGGTGTGTGTCGGTGTGTGTCGGTATATATTGCTGTGTGTTGGTGTGTGTTGGTATATATTGCTGTGTGTTGGTGTGTGTTGGTATATATTGCTGTGTGTTGGTGTGTGTTGGTATATATTGCTGTGTGTTGGTGTGTGTTGGTATATATTGCTGTGTGTTGGTGTGTGTTGGTATATATCAAAATGGAGAAACGAGAGTGTCGGAAAGCTGAGCGCAGGTGGCGAAAAACTAATCTCCAGGTTCACTGTGACATCTATAAAGAGAGACTTCGCAATTATAATTTGGAACTTAGAAATGCAAGGCAGTCATTCTTCTCTGACATCATAACCAAAAACAAGAACAATACACGCGCCTTATTTGCTACCGTCGACAGGCTAACAAACCCTCCAGTGTCGGTAGCTGCTGAACTCCAATCCACCTGGGCATGCAATCAATTAGCCTCCTTTTTTACTGACAAAATTCAGAAAATTAGACAAGCAGTCAGTGCCTCCACACCAAACACAGGATATGTGTTGTCCCCATCTCTGAATAACATCCATTCAAATATCATGACACAATTTCATTCAATCGACCGTAGAAGCCTCGAAGACATCATACAACATCTGAAGTCATCCTCCTGCTGCTTGGATATTCTACCAACACACTTTTTCAAAAATATTTCAAACTGCATGACCACTGATCTTTTACAAATTGTAAACACATCCCTTCTCTCAGGTGTCTTCCCACAAGCCCTAAAAACTGCAGTTATTAAACCACTCCTAAAGAAGGTTAGTTTAGACTCCGCAACGATGAAAAATTATAGGCCAATATCAAACCTCCCATTTTTAAGTAAAATAATTGAAAAAGCGGTTTTCCAACAGCTGACCAACTTCTTGACCGTAAATAACTGCTTTGATGTTTTCCAGTCAGGCTTTCGACAGCACCACAGTACTGAAACTGCTCTTGTTAAGGTTTTCAACGACATCCACTTAAACATAGACAATGGCAGAAGTTCAGTCTTATGCTGCGTTCACACCGGTCGCGTTGATTTTTTGACGCGCTGCAAAATCGCGTCCAACGCACTGCAAAAAAGCGTCCAACGCGCCGCCGGTCGTGTTCAGACCAAACGCCGCAAAATCTCGTAGCGCCGGAGAGGGGGCGTGGTTTATCGACTGGAAGCCGTTCACCTGGCCGCCATTACTTTCCGCTATCAACCGTGAAAGGAATAAGGACAATTGCTGCTTTGTACGTGTTGTGGAAGTCCCTCAAACGTCGGAATGCCAAACGCAGTCATGTCTGGTTCATAATATTGTTCAGAGGAGCTCCGTGGATTGTATCGAGCTGTATTCACTGTGTCTAGCAAGCCACCGGTCGCTGTTTACAGCTGTAGGAACACAACATAAACTGATTTGGCTGTGATTCAACGGAAAATAAACCGACAAAAAGGGACTCCGAAATAACTACATAATGATGCCGATTTGTACTTGTCTTCTCCGACAAAAAGGGACTCCGAAATAACTACATAATGATGCCGATTTGTACTTGTCTTCTCCGACAAAAAGGGACTCCGAAATAACTACATAATGATGCCGATTTGTAGGCTACTTGTCTTCTCAATGGAGCTCTGATGGATCGGTGCTAGGCTATGCTAACATCGTAGCAGCTCCACCAGCACTCAATAACGTCACGTAGACGTAAATACGGCAGCGTCTATTCATTGTTTGTACCGTATGGTTTACACACACACATGTATACACGTAGTTTGGTCCGGTCTCTATTGATATGAGGTATCGTAGAGCTCGGGGAACCCACAAACCGCCACTATTAATTTGTCCTCCATTGTTGTTTGTGATTCAGCACCGGCAGGAGCTACGGCACTGATGACGGGAGCAGCAACTCAACGCTGATAGGCTATCGCGCCACAGCGTCACGCGATTATTTCGCAGAAGTTGAAAAATTTCAACTTGCGCGTTGGCGATTTTGCGGCGTCCAACGCGTCCACCGCGTCCACCGCACTGCAATAACGCGTCCAACGCGCCGCGCCATCGCAAAATCGCGGCGCGCCAGTCTCATCGCGTCTGTGCATAGACTTTGTATGTAATCTCGACGCGCGTCAAAAAATCAACGCGACCGGTGTGAACGCCCCATTAGTGTTACTAGATCTCAGTGCTGCATTCGACACGGTCGACCATGCCATACTCCTAGAAAGACTAAAAATCTGGGTGGGACTCTCTGGCACAGCACTTAACTGGTTTGAATCCTACTTGAAGGGCCGAGAATACTTTGTGTCTGTAGCTGATTACACATCAGAGCTGACTAAAATGACATGTGGTGTTCCCCAAGGTTCAATACTGGGGCCTCTTCTGTTCAACATCTACATGCTTCCACTAGCTCAGATTATGGAAAACAACAAAGTGTGTTATCATAATTATGCAGACGACACACAAATCTACATAACTATGTCACCAGGGGACTATAATCCCATACAAGGGCTGGGTAACTGCATTGAACAAATCAACAACTGGATGTGCCAGAATTTTCTTCAATTAAACAAAGATAAAACAGAAGTAATTGTTTTTGGTACCAAGGACGAACAATTGAAAATCACCGCTCAGCTTCAGTCACTGATGTTAAAACCCACAAACCAAGCCAGAAATCTAGGTGTAGTTATGGATTCAGACCTCAACCTGAACAGCCATATCAAGACAATTACAAAATCAGCCTACTATCACCTGAAGAATATATCAAGGATTAGAGGATTTATGTCTCAACAGGATTTGGAAAAACTTGTCCACGCATTTATCTTCAGCAGACTGGACTACTGTAACGGTGTGTTTACAGGTCTCTGTAAAAAGTCCGTCAGAAAGCTGCAGCTCAAGTCCTCACTAAGACCAGGAGGGTGGATCACATCACTCCAGTTCTGAGGTCTTTGCACTGGCTTCCTGTCCAACAAAGAATTGACTTTAAAATCCTGCTGTTGGTTTACAAAGCACTGAATGGTTTAGGGCCAAAATACATCTCTGATCTGCTGCTACCTTATGAACCATCCCGACCCCTCAGGTCGTCTGGGACCGGTCTACTTTCTGTTCCCAGAGTCAGAACTAAACATGGAGAAGCAGCGTTCAGTTTTTCTGCTCCACATATCTGGAACAAAGTCCCAGAAAGCTGCAGGTCTGCTGAGACCCTCAGCTCATTTAAATCAAGATTGAAGACCTTTCTGTTTGCTGCTGCCTTTAACTGAACCACATTCAATTAATATATTAATCAATTTCCTGCATTTCTGCATTTTACTACTGAATTTTATTTCTTACACTGTTTCTTTAATTGTTTTTAAATCTCCTTTTCTTTTGCCTTATGTTTTGATGCTTTTAATGGTTTTATGTGAAGCACTTTGAATTACCTTGTTGTTGAAATGTGCTGTACAAATAAACTTGCCTTGCCTTGCCTTGCCTATATATTGCTGTGTGTTGGTGTGTGTCGGTGTGTGTTGGTGTGTGTCGGTGTGTGTTGGTATATATTGCTGTGTGTTGGTGTGTGTTGGTATATATTGCTGTGTGTGTTGGTGTGTGTTGGTGTGTGTTGGTATATATTGGTGTGTGTGTTGGTGTGTGTTGGTGTTTGTTGGTATATATTGCTGTGTGTGTTGGTGTGTGTTGGTATATATTGGTGTGTGTTGGTGTGTGTCGGTGTGTGTTGGTATATATTGCTGTGTGTTGCTGTGTGTTGGTGTGTGTTGGTATATATTGCTGTGTGTGTTGGTGTGTGTTGGTATATATTGGTGTGTGTTGGTGTGTGTTGGTATATATTGGTGTGTGTTGGTGTGTGTTGGTATATATTGCTGTGTGTTGCTGTGTGTTGGTGTGTGTTGGTATATATTGCTGTGTGTTGCTGTGTGTTGGTGTGTGTTGGTATATATTGCTGTGTGTTGGTGTGTGTTGGTGTGTGTCGATGTGTGTTGACTCAGGGCGACGGTGGCTAAGTGGAGAGCAGGGCTGTCCTTCAATCAGAGGATCGGCGGTTCGATCTCCGGCTCCGCTCGTCGCATGTCGATGTGCTCCCGTAGCTCTGCCTACAGTGTGTGAATGTGATAGAATCTAAATTGTAAGTCACTTTGGATAAAACCGTCTGCTAAATGACTGTAGTGTCGGTGCGTAATGGTCGGTGTGTGTCGGTGCGTGTCGGTGCGTAATGTGCAGCCTATATATTATATTATATTATATTATATTATATTTAAGTGCTTTTGTCATTTTGTAGTCTAGTTCAGAGACGTTCCTGTGGGAGCCAATCAGGAGAAGCCTTTCCTCCAGAGTCTGTGATGTGTTTTAGAGTTCAGGTGTTCTCCTGGTGGCCGACCCGCACTGAGGTCCAGGTGGTTCTGACACCGAGGCTACGATGAGACGGGTCCACTGAGCTGCGTTGCTGCTTCTATAATTCATGAGGTCGGTTTAATAATTCACAGGCCGCTCGCTCTGCTGGTGAGTCACGGACGAACCTTCTACTGAGACCAGAAGACACCACGAGGGGGAGAGGGAGACGTTTGAGGGGTGCAGCTTGCCTCAGCGTTACCCTTTGAGATGTGCTATATTTAGCTCTGCCTCCATGACTCAGCGGAGGAAGAGAGGCAGCCGTTAGTGTCGAGTAAGAAACTCTGGGAGCCCGAAGGCCCCGAGCTTCCTTCTGCAGTTTACGTGACCGGACGCTCTTCGGTTCAGGAAGTGAACCCGTCATTCATTCATTCACGTCTCAGGAATTCACCAGATTCTTTGAACTCTGGTGCTTCCTCGTTGTGTTTTACTGAAAAACTGTTTAAAAGCTTAAAAGAAATACTGATGGGATAAAAAAATCAAGATGACGACTGATATATATAAGATGCTGACAACCAAAAAGCAAGAAAACCAATATGGGGACAGACTAAAACCGAGACGGTGAAGGCCAAAAACCAAGATGGCGACGGCCAAAAACCCGAAAACATCAGTTCACAAATGAACTGTGTGACATCACCATGACTACGTTCACTTCTCATAAACTGTCTGTGGCTGTTACAGATTAGGATTGTGGGTAGTGTAGTTCTTCCCATTGTGCATTGTGGGGCATTGTGGGAAGTTGTGGGGCATTGTGGGAAGTTGTGGGGCATCGTGGGAAGTTGTGGGGCATCGTGGGAAGTTGTGGGGCATCGTGGGAAGTTGTGGGGCATCGTGGGGCATCGTGGGAAGTTGTGGGGCATCGTGGGGCACTGTGGGGCATTGTGGGAAGTTGTGGGGCATCGTGGGGCATCGTGGGAAGTTGTGGGGCATTGTGGGGCATCGTGGGGCATCGTGGGAAGTCGTGGGGCATCGTGGGAAGTTGTGGGGCATTGTGGGAAGTTGTGGGGCACTGTGGGGCATTGTGGGAAGTTGTGGGGCATCGTGGGAAGTTGTGGGGCATTGTGGGGCATCGTGGGGCATCGTGGGAAGTCGTGGGGCATCGTGGGAAGTTGTGGGGCATTGTGGGGCATCGTGGGAAGTTGTGGGGCATCGTGGGAAGTTGTGGGGCATCGTGGGAAGTTGTGGGGCATCGTGGGAAGTTGTGGGGCATTGTGGGAAGTTGTGGGGCATCGTGGGGCATCGTGGGAAGTTGTGGGGCATCGTGGGAAGTTGTGGGGCATCGTGGGAAGTTGTGGGGCATCGTGGGAAGTTGTGGGGCATTGTGGGGCATCGTGGGAAGTTGTGGGGCATTGTGGGGCACAGCGCGGTCCTGTGATCCCCACAGTGGATGGGGAGGTGGGTGACTGGATGGAGGCTGAGGTCAGGATGCACAGAGGAACACAGTGACACACATTCAGTAGAGCAGACACGATATTTAGAACCATTAACCGGGTCTTTGTCCGCTGGAACAAAGGCGAACCAGAACAAGTTGTATGTTCTGTACTCGGGTGATTGAGGAAATCTCGTACTTATTCTATTCTAACATCATCATTTTATTTTTCATCCAATCACGTGTATGCGTGTAATCCTTTGCTGTACGATCACATACCGGCAGAACGTTGTGTTTAGCTCAAAGCTACATGCTAACGTGAGCTTTGTCTGCTGTAGACTCTTGTTTCTGCTCTTCTACGTTTCAAACTCACTCTGTTCTCCAGTGGAAGCAGAGTCGAGTCGCATCATGCATATGAAACAGCATCATGACATACGTTGACCCAGCGGGCTGAGGCGACGGGAGGCGGCGGGTGAAGTGACCCACATTCCTCAGGAGAATAACTGCTGCTTCATCCAATGATGAGCTCACACACTCTCAGCAGGCTGCATTCATACCAACATGGAGGCTCATCTGTGCTGTCAATGAATCTGTTCAACCCAGAGATGTTCACTTTACAGTCATTTCAAAAAGAGAAAGCTGGAAGCACACAATGCTAACATGATCATCACGATCATCACGGTCAGTTCATTTTCTGCTGATCAACAAATCAATTCACAGACTAACGGCACCAGCACTACTGACACCAGCACTACTGACAGCAACACCAGCACCACTGACACCAGCACCACTGACACCAGCACTACAGACACCAGCACTACAGACACCAGCACTACTGACACCAGCACTACTGACACCAGCACTACTGACAGCAGCACTACAGACACCAGCACTACTGACAGCAGCACTACAGACAACACCAGCACTACTGACACCAGCACCAGCACTACTGACACCAGCACTACTGACAACAACACCAGCACTACTGACAGCAGCACTACTGACAACAACACCAGCACTACTGACACCAGCACCAGCACTACTGACACCAGCACTACTGACAACAACACCAGCACTACTGACACCAGCACCAGCACTACTGACACCAGCACTACTGACAACACCAGCACTACTGACACCAGCACCAGCACTACTGACACCAGCACCAGCACTACTGACAACACCAGCACTACTGACACCAGCACTACTGACAACACCAGCACTACTGACACCAGCACCAGCACTACTGACAACAACACCAGCACTACTGACACCAGCACTACTGACAACAACACCAGCACTACTGACACCAGCACTACTGACAACAACACCAGCACTACTGACACCAGCACTACTGACACCAACACCAGCACTACTGACACCAGCACCAGCACTACTGACAACAACACCAGCACTACTGACACCAGCAACAACACTACTGACACCAGCACTACTGACAACAACACTACTGACACCAGCACTACTGACACCAGCACTACTGACACCAGCACTACTGACACCAGCACTACTGACAACACCAGCACTACTGACACCAGCACTACTGACACCAGCACTACTGACACCAACACTACTGACAACACCAGCACTACAGACACCAGCACCACTGACAACAACACCAGCACTACAGACACCAGCACCACTGACAGCAACACCAGCACTACTGACACCAGCACCACTGACAACACCAGCACTACTGACACCAGCACCACTGACAGCAACACCAGCACGACTGACACCAGCACCACTGACAGCGACACCAGCACTACTGACAACAACACCAGCACTACTGACACCAGCACTGCTGACAACAACACCAGCACTACTGACACCAGCACTACTGACACCAGCACTACTGACAACAACACCAGCACTACTGACACCAGCACTACTGACAACACCAGCACTACTGACACCAGCACCAGCACTACTGACAACAACACCAGCACTACTGACAACACCAGCACTACTGACAACAACACCAGCACTACTGACACCAGCACCAGCACTACTGACACCAGCACTACTGACAACAACACCAGCACTACTGACACCAGCACTACTGACACCAGCACTACTGACACCAGCACTACTGACAACAACACCAGCACTACTGACACCAGCACTACTGACAACAACACCAGCACTACTGACACCAGCACTACTGACACCAGCACTACTGACACCAGCACTACTGACAACAACACTACTGACACCATCACTACTGACACCAGCACCACTGACAACAACACCAGCACTACAGACACCAGCACCACTGACAGCAACACCAGCACTACTGACACCAGCACCACTGACAACAACACCAGCACTACTGACACCAGCACCACTGACACCAGCACCACTGACAACAACACCAGCACTACAGACACCAGCACCACTGACAGCAACACCAGCACTACTGACAACAACACCAGCACTACTGACACCAACACCACTGACAGCAACACCAGCACTACTGACACCAGCACCACTGACAGCAACACCAGCACTACTGACACCAGCACTACTGACACCAGCACTACTGACACCAGCACTACTGACAACAACACCAGCACTACTGACAACAACACCAGCACTACTGACACCAGCACTACTGACAACAACACTACTGACAACAACACCAGCACTACTGACACCAGCACCACTGACAACACCAGCACTACAGACACCAGCACCACTGACAGCAACACCAGCACTACTGACACCAGCACCACTGACAACACCAGCACTACTGACACCAGCACCACTGACAACACCAGCACTACTGACACCAGCACCACTGACAGCAACACCAGCACTACTGACACCAGCAACACTGACAGCAACACCAGCACTACTGACAACACCAGCACTACTGACACGAGCACTACTGACAGCAACACCAGCACTACATGGAGGCATCGGAGCACCATTAAAATAATAAATCTGTAAAAGAAAGACAATGAATGTGGAAATATAAAGAAAAATGACAAAATATAAAATAATAATTAGAAGCTTTTGCATTAATTTGTTTATTTGTTTCTGTATGTATTTATTAATTTTTAGAAAATAAATATTTATTTCTTAGCATCTAACTTTTTTAAATTGTATTCATTTATTTATGAAATGTATTTTCCCTATTTGCCTATTGTGACCAGCAAAACGACGAAATAAATTACATTATACAAAGATAAAGAATTACTTTTTAAATACGCAGAATTAATTGATATGAAATAAATGGAAGAATTAATTTACACAGAAATAAATGTGAAATAAGAAATAATTATATCTTCATATTTTCTAACTTATTTATTTATTTGTTTTTTTATTTCCACTTTTATATTTGATGTTCTTGTTTTTTTTACAGATTATTCTTTTTTAAACGTCACTATGACTCCATACTGTGCTGTATGTGTTTTTATTGATCGGACCAGGAAGGAAATAAATGGAAAACAGGTCATCCATTAACCTCACTCATTATTTAATTTCTCAGGTCTGATATGCAGCTGCAGAACCTCTTTAAACTGTCATTTACATGTCAGATGTTAAAGGAAACTCTTCTTTCCTCTGAAGTGTTTGTGAATGAGTGAGTGTACACGATGTGTGTCTCTGCGCATGCTCCCTTCTGAGCTCCTTATTGGCTGGTTTTAAGCTCTACAATCAGTCCGCGACGACCAGAAACCAAGATGGTGACGACCAAAAATGAAGGGATGAAGCCCATAAAGATCTTAATCTATAATCTTCATAGCAGGAAGCTTCAGACACGTCAGCATTTACACATGAATGCCGGAGGCTGCTTCAGAGGTTTCATCAAGCCGAGTGTTCAACCGACGCTTTTTGAATCTCAAGGACTTAAAGGAGACAATCACTCTGCGTGAGCGGGAGGTCCATGTGACACATTATGCAGCGACGGTGAACAGAGGAGCCAAAGAAAGCAGGAAGCCGACAAGGCCGCTGCTCTTTGACTAGCGGCTCATGGGAAAGCACTCGAGGAGACCTCGTGTCTCTGGATGAAGAGGTGAAGCTCTGGTCATAAAGAAAACGAGGACGGAGAGAAGCGCTGTTTATCTGTCTGAAAAGAAAGATTTTCTCCTTTAACTGTAGGAAACAAGGAGCTAGTGATCGGGTCAGGATAGCCCATTGGTTCAGGGCTCAGGTCCTTAACCAATCAGGTAACAGGTACCGCACACGAGCATGGACGCCCGGCCAATCCCAGCGCTTGAATGCTACGCAGGGCGGGTCTAAGAGCAGTGGGACTGATTTGAATACATACAACTCAAAAATGCAAAATATATTTAACAAGAGAAAAGAAGAAAAGGAGAAGAAAGACCGTGGCGGGGGGGGGGGGGGGGGGGGGATGTTCTGAATGCTTTAAATTAAATTCGTAAATATACAAGAAAACACTTGAGATCATAAAGTCATGAATTTAAGATAAAAGCTAAACCGCTGGTGAATTCCTTGACAACCTGTTTTTGGTCATAAATGTGTGAGTTCATAATCTCAGAGAATATCAGAGATTTTTACACATAAATGTTTGACTTTATTATCTCAGAGAACATTTGAGGGTTTCTTCTCATACATTTGTGTTTTTGTTCTCGTACATTTAACACTTTAAATTCTGATATTTTTCTCTCAGAATAATAACCCCCCCCCCCCCGACCAGCTCCGTGATTTATTAATTTTGGACTTTTAATTGAATAAAGCGCAGAGTAGAATCTCTCCCAGTTGATGAACATCTTCTGGTCCATTATCATATGAACCCAGTGAACCATGGCACTGTCTCCCCTCCACAGTCACCGCTACAGCACAATGACACCATTCCACCATGTTTGTTGTAACGTCCAATCAAAGTGGAGACGCCTTCGTCTCGCTGCACATTTTAACAGGGAGTCGCTTTATCTCTCTACATCTCCTGTTATTTAATCTCCAGGGGAAAGAAGAAGAGAAGAGATGGATGAAGGTCTGGACAGACAGCATCATCAGAGCGAAGAGGAAGGTTGTTAGTGAGGAAGAGGAGACAGGGTCGATGTGGACGGAGAGCACAGCTGGAGTCCTGTCAGCTGGAGACAGATGGAGCTCTAACCGCCGTGTTTTTTAAACGAGGACCCTGCTGCTGAGGAAACTCCACAGTCTTTTGTCTGACGGCCCCTGAACGCATCACAAAGCCAGGTGACCAGGTGATGCAGCGAGCGCTGAACACAGCATCAGGTGAACGTGGAGACAGTTTCAGAAATATTCCAACCTGCTGTAGAAGAGATGACACTTTAAACATGCCTCTTTATTTAACACCACGTCAGTGATTAGGAGGCACAGTTCACTGCGCATGCTAATGCTATAAAGCTGAAGGGATTACTCGGGCTGAGCCACATAATAAAATGATGGGATGAAGGCCACATTACACATGACTGAGATAGTAAAACACTCCTCGTGTAAACTGTGAGACGTGTTTACCGACAAACAGAGACGATGAGTTAAAGAGCTTCAATGAGCAGCTTTACAGCCTCTAATCTAGTCTAAGACGTTGATCTGCTCTATTCATCGATTCCTTCTATTGTGTTTCCTTAGAAGAGGAACATGTGAAATCACCGTAGTTATATGATATCTAACCAGAGGTTACTCCTCAGTGTTCATGTTTTCATACAAAGGTCCAGATTAACATCAATATAATCATTCCACCATGAATACATATAATGCTGAGACATTCCACACTGATTAAATATCAGCTCAACATAATATAAAGTCTGAGTTTGTTTCTGAGCTGCTGAACGTGAGAGACAGACAGTTGCTCACTCTTGACCTGTCTCACTCTTTACCCGTCTCACTGTTTACCCGTCTCACTCTTTACCCGTCTCACTCTTTACCCGTCGCACTCTTTACCCGTCGCACTCTTTACCCGTCGCACTCTTTACCCGTCTCACTGTTTACCCGTCGCACTCTTTACCCGTCGCACTCTTTACCCGTCGCACTCTTTACCCGTCGCACTCTTTACCCGTCGCACTCTTTACCCGTCGCACTCTTTACCCGTCGCACTCTTTACCCGTCGCACTCTTTACCCGTCGCACTCTTTACCCGTCGCAGTCTTTACCCGTCGCACTCTTTACCCGTCGCACTCTTTACCCGTCTCACTCTTTACCCGTCGCACTCTTTACCCGTCGCACTCTTTACCCGTCGCACTCTTTACCCGTCGCACTCTTTACCCGTCGCACTCTTTACCCGTCGCACTGTTTACCCGTCGCACTCTTTACCCGTCGCACTCTTTACCCGTCGCACTCTTTACCCGTCGCAGTCTTTACCCGTCGCAGTCTTTACCCGTCGCACTCTTTACCCGTCTCACTCTTTACCCGTCGCACTCTTTACCCGTCGCACTCTTTACCCGTCGCACTCTTTACCCGTCGCACTCTTTACCCGTCGCACTCTTTACCCGTCGCACTGTTTACCCGTCGCACTCTTTACCCGTCGCACTCTTTACCCGTCGCACTCTTTACCCGTCGCACTCTTTACCCGTCGCACTCTTTACCCGTCGCACTGTTTACCCGTCGCACTGTTTACCCGTCGCACTCTTTACCCGTCGCACTCTTTACCCGTCGCACTCTTTACCCGTCGCACTCTTTACCCGTCGCACTGTTTACCCGTCGCACTGTTTACCCGTCGCACTGTTTACCCGTCGCACTCTTTACCCGTCGCACTCTTTACCCGTCGCACTCTTTACCCGTCGCACTCTTTACCCGTCGCACTCTTTACCCGTCGCACTCTTTACCCGTCGCACTCTTTACCCGTCGCACTGTTTACCCGTCGCACTCTTTACCCGTCGCACTCTTTACCCGTCGCACTCTTTACCCGTCTCACTCTTTACCCGTCTCACTCTTTACCCGTCTCACTCTTTACCCTGTCTCACTGACAGCATGGATGCTCAGCGCTCTTATTAGCATTTCAGACGTGACCTTCCTGCTCTCCAGTGGGCCTCTCGTCTTCTTCACTCCAGCAGAGACACGATGAGACGCTGTGTTTGTGTTTGATGCAGACTGTGAGCGTCTTCATGCAGCCGATAATTAACAGTTTCACCTCCAGCAGCTGCAGCGCTTTAACAACGACGCAGTTTATCGCTTCCACAGCTGCCTGATTATTAATTACTCTGCTGGTAATTACAGGTTGTCCATAATTGGGATAGGGGCCGTCATCTACCCACAATGCTCTTTGTTGATGGTTTGTTTGTCAAAAGGGGGGGCGGGGCACTCACACACAGCAGAGGACAAAGAGGGTTCAATGTAAGAGGTTGGATGCTGATTCGCTGCTTTGAACCAGAACAGTGAAGTCAAAGCTTCATGTGTTACAGCTGCATTCTCTCTAGTGTCCACCAGGGGGCGACTGCCTCTGGTTGTATAGAAGTCTATGAGAAAATGACTCTACTTCTCTCTTGATTTATTACCTCAGTAAACATTGTAAACATGAGTTTATGGTCTCAATCTCTAGTTTCAAGTCTTCTTCAATACAGCATGATGTTCATTTAGTACATTATGGTCCATTTAGAGTCACACAGACCATAAAGCAGGGGATGCTTTAGGGCGGGGCTACACGCTGATTGACAGGTCGACACCAGAGATGTAGACGGCGTCTCTACGTCACTCCTCCTCAGTCCATATATGGTCACTTCCTGTTCACTGGTTGTAAAACAACAAGATGGTGACGGCCAAAACGCCAAACTGTAGGCTTCAAATCGTCCTCTTATATTCAGTCTATGACTGAAACGCACTCCCATCACCCTCATCATCATCATCATCATCACCATCACCCTCATCATCTTCATCACCCTCATCATCTTCATCACCCTCATCATCTTCACCTGAATTCCGATGAGCCTTTACATGAGCAGCTATCAGCAGCTGAGCAGACGGCTCTGGCTTTAATCTGTGAGGCCTTGACTGAGGCGGCGTTCCTCAGGGCTCAGAAGGCGGAGTGCCTGTTCTCTACATTCTTCTTCTACTCTATTCTGCAGAAAACATTCATTTTCCTGCACGTGAACAAAAAGCTGCAGCTTGAGAAGTCTGAGGTAAAACCTGATTCAAGCCGGGACGAGGTTTGAACCCTGAGGAGGACTCGAGTCACTACTGGACTGGTTGTTCTGGAGGTACACAGTGTGTGGCTGAAAGCGTCACTCATCACCTTCATCCACCGTCTTATCATGAGGAAGACCATGAGGAGGTCTCCAGTCTGACACAGAACTCAAGGTCTACTCATTAGCTCTTCACAGTCTTCCTCCACCGATGGACTTTTCACTGACGTGACCAAAGTTCCATATTTACAGAAGATGGTGTTCGGTACATGAATAGTGTCTTTTCAAAATAAACTTCCTTGTTAACAGGAAATGTTTTCGCTCGTTTTAAAGAAGCTCAAGATGCAATAAAACAAAGAGTTTGTGTTTTATGATCACTTCGTGGGACGGTATGAGGGAAGTCGACTCATTGATTTCATCAACAGAAGTGTAAAAGTTCTGAACAAAGAATAACACAAAACCTTCTCTACAAATATTGTGTTTATGTGTTCATGTGTTCACACGACTAAGCAGCTACAGATCAAGAAGAAGAGCGTGCAGCCCTGATTAGATGATTCATATCAACACTACCAGCACTTTAATAAATCATGATGTTGAAGTTACGCTGTACTCATAAACAGCTCATAACCTAAACGAGCACAGGAAGTAACAGGAAGTCAATGGACACCAGAACCACCTGACCTCAGTTCAGCTCCGAAGCAACAGCAGCACATGAAGATGTCCGTCACATGTTCCCATCAGAGAGACAGCAGCAGCATCGACCCGACTCAGCATCTCGGTGGTTTAATCCTGTTTACAGTAGAGGGGCGTGTGCGTGTGTGTGCGTGTGTGTGCGTGTGTGCGCGCGTGTGCGCGTGTGTGCGTGTGTGTGCGCGTGTGTGTGCGTGTGTGTGCGCGTGTGTGTGCGTGTGTGCGCGTGTGCGTGTGTGTGCGCGTGTGCGTGTGTGTGTGTGTGCGTGCGTGTGTGCGTGTGTGTGTTAAGCTAGCGGGAGGCTGTAGTTTGACCTTTCCATCACATCACCTCGCTGATTGAGTGCCTGTTCAGATCAGATTCTACAACATCGTCCGTCTCGTTCACTTAAAGGTTTGAAAGTTGATTTATTTACGTTACGTCTAAAAAAATCCGCATTTCTAAAATCATGTAATGAGTCCAGATTCCCAAACACAACATCACATTCCTAAGAAATGTTTGTCCCGAGACCAGGAGACAAACCTCGGGTCCTTTAAGTGAAGTCAGAGCTTCAAGTGTTAAAGCTGCATTCTCTCTAGTGTCCACCAGGGGGCGACTCCTCTGGTTGTATAGAAGTCTATGAGAAAATGACTCTACTTCTCTCTTGATTTATTACCTCAGTAAACATTGTAAACATGAGTTTATGGTCTCAGTCTCTAGTTTAAGTCGATGAATAACAACATGCAGACATGTTTTATGTCTGTTGACATAATGTGTTGGGATAATGCCTCATTTGCATGTTTAAATAACTTGTTAGCAGAAAGAGAGTTGTCTTAATGTAGGTTAATGAACTGGGAGAGTGTCATGGTGATGTCACACACAGCCCTGAAAATAACCATGAAATCGTTTGTCCGTGAACGCATCACATTCCAGCGTGCTGATTTCAAATAGCAGACACAAGAGAAGAGGCCTTGGTGTGGAAACAGATGATAATATAATAATCAGATTCCTCTTGATGAAACATCACGTTTCTCTGTGAGAGCATCACTCCACAAGCTTTCCCAGTCACGTGACCCTCTAAACGCTCCAGCTCTGTTTCCATCAACTATTCATGCTCCTGACGTTTCACCGTTTTCCTGGAAAACAAAGAAGCTGCTCCTGCGAGTAACTCACCGTTTCTACCGGAGATTCATTCACATTATCTGATTTGCAGACTGGAAGTCAGCCGGCAACAACTCCCATCAGCCCCGGAGGCATTTCCAGTCACAGCTCTGGATGCACCTGCCTGCTGCACAACCTGTCAACCCCCAAAACATGTTGCATTAAAGGACTCCTGGGACTCCAGAGACTCCTCTGAGGAGGCGACTTCATTTACTGAAACACAGACACATTCAGGGAAAGCTTGTTTTTGAAGACTTCTTGTCCTAAAGGTGTCCAGGCTGCAGGGACAGAGCTCCAGCTGCAGCGTAGATTCAGGTAAAGACCTGAAAGTTATTTAGTGACGGCGTCAGAAACCAAACGACACATTCAGTCTGACGTCCATCACAAGAGAGTTCATTCATTTGGACAATTTAATCATCATTTATGTCATTTTTAAAAGACTAAAATAACAAATATTGTTACTTTAGTGTACGTGGTTCATTTAATTTCACATGTAAATGTGAGACTGGCTGAATAAATGCATTGAGTAGCTGTTCTGGAGCTTTCAATCACACCACATGGTCTTCCTCAGCAGATATGAAACTGAAATAATCTGATTTCCACGTTTTGTCCGTTAAACGTTGAGATTGAAGGTTCAAAATATCTCAAAGCAAGCTCCATAAAAGAGGCGATGCACATATATATATCTACATATACATATATATGTAGATATATATATGATTTTATGATCAATATATCTCAACATGTCTGAGGTTTTATTGGATTATTAATCAGATTTGAAGACATTTCTTCATGTTCACTTTACAGTGTGATGAGCATGTTTGTCCTTAAACAGAATAAAACCAATAATAAATCATAAAGAGCCTCCAATGAGATAAAAACCTTAATATCTGCAGCTTCTGCTCCACGCGCTCACATAAAGAGAGATGATTTTAAACCGCGGCTGCTTCAGGTGCTTCGTAAAGCAGAGAACTGCCTCCATGAAGCAGGTACATCGCTCTCTGTGTCTTTTTTAATAATTATAATAATCTAAATATCATGCGTGTCATTCTGCTACTCACTCAGAGTCACTTTCAGGACGCTTCGCCCTCCATCAGCCCGTCAGAGAGGAGGATCTCTCGGTGGATCCGGATCCAGGTTCTCACCGCTCCTCTTTATTCTAGAGACCTGATGATGATCCTCAGACCGGGATCTGACCCCCCACAGACCGGACCGTGATGGATGGTCCTCCGGTTACTCTCCGCTCTTCCCTCGTGCAGGTCTGAGGGTTTTGTGTGTTATTACCGGAGGATCCCGGTTAACGACCTCGTTCCTTTGCGGGGTTCTCCTTGGGAACTGTGCTGCCTTCAGGTGCTGCTCGGAAATTCAACACTCCTGGTTTTACGTTTGGAAAATGTCTTCCACGTTGTGGTCTGGTTACATCGTGTTTATGTGATGACGTTTGATTAGTTACTAATACACAAAAAGATTAATCTCAAGATCTCGATGAGCAGATACAGAGTCATATATTCAATACAATAACTTACAATCTAAATAAAAGAATCAACATAAATCATGAAATAATTCATATCCAGTAAGAAGAGTGTTCTCGAAAAAAGCTAATTTCCAAATAACATCTGAGGAACAGAAACGTGTTTATTAAATGTGTGATTAGTTTATGAGGAGGTGTAATATATATATGTATTCATATATTATTGATATTAATATTAATGATAATAATAATAATAACAGTAACTTTATTTATAAAGCACTCTTCAAACAGAGTTCACAAACTGCTCTGACAGACAAAGCAAAAAATAAATAAACAAAATATAATTCTTATATTTCCGACAGCCAATGAAGGCAGCACTAACCACAGCACCATCGCTCCCACTCTGCTCCTGATTGATCCCCCTGATTGATCCCCCCCCCCCCCCAAAGAGCCCGGATCATGGTGGTCTTCATCACTCAGTCTGATCCGGATCAGTCTGATGGATCCTTTTCTTTTACAGAAACCTTGAGATGATTCTTTATTAAAAACAAAGCAAAATAAAACTATTCTCTCTATATATATATATATATATATATATATATATATATAGATATATATATATATTGATATATGTATATAGAATAGTTTATTTATACCATGATGTTTAACGATAATATGTTATGTAGAAATAAGACTTTGTAAACACAACAACAAGTGTGAAACTGATCAGATGTGAATATTCTACTCTTCTATAATTATTCATATTCTACTCTTCTATAATTATTCATATTCTACTCTTCTATAATTATTCATATTCTCTTAAGGATGAGAGGTTTGCTGTTTCTTTATTGACTTTCACAATAGAAATAAATGATAATGTTAAAAACACTTGAAAAATAAAAGTAGGTTTTCAATTTATTTTCAAGGCAAATGGAAATATAGAAAAAAAGAGATAAATTTATTTTAATAATCAATTTAAATTTACATTTAAATACATTTAAATAAATACATGTATTATTTAAATGTATTATTTTGTATTATTTTAATAATACATTTATTATTATTATTATTATTTCTCAGTGAGTTAGTCTGAGTTTCATTAGATGTTTAAATCAAAAAATAATAATAAAACATATTAAGGTAACACCTACAAAAGAGCATTATATGAAATATAATCTATGAAACAAAACATTCACCAGTAAATAGTGCGACAGTAAAACATTAATAGATGTATTTTCTCTGAATAAATATTAATAGTTATTTCTGGTTTTATTAGATAAAACGAATACTAAAAACATGACAGTTCACTTGTAGCTGCTCGTCATCACAAACTCCTTGATTGACAGACGTTGAACCAATCAAAGAAGTGGATACACCGCTTGACCAATCATAACGAAGAGGATGCGGGACTAGAGCGCTGCCGTACATGGACGTCGGATAAAGAAGAAGAAGCAGAAAGTTTACAGCTCATGAAACTCTCAGGATGAACGGAACGACGTATTCAAACTTTGACAACCAGGAGCACGTCTTGAAGTTAGGAGAGACGTTTGAGAAACACCCTAAAAGCGGCTACCACACGGTGCGATGTAAGTTCCGGGGTTTTCAATCTATGGGCTTTTTTTTACAGTAGCTAACAGTAGCATTAGCTACTGTTAGCATGCTACCGGTTAGCTATGTAGAGTTAGCTTTGTCGCTAAAACAGCCGAAGGCAGCTGTTTTCGACGTGTAGCCCGGTTTACGTTAGCCGCGTTGACGTCGTTGGACCGTTTTCTGTCCTGCTGCTGTTGGTGTGTTTTAATATCATTCATTCATTCATTCATTCATTCATTCATTTATATTCATATTCATTCATTTATATTCATTCATATATATATATATATATATATATATATATATATATATATATATATATATATATATATATATATATATATATATATATATATATATATATATATATATATATATAATATATATATATATATATATATATATATATATATATATATATATATATATATATATATATATATATATATATATATATATATATATATATATATATAAATATAAATATAAATAATGACAATTCTGTCTGCTCTGTGTCGTTTTAATTAAGTTAGTCATTGACTCCAAACTATAGCAAACAAACCGTTGAGCCAGCTGTCAGAATGCTAGCTAATATTAGCTAATGTTAGCATTGCGTCTCTCTGTACACTACCGCCATCTGCTGGTGACGGTACGCGACTGCGTCACTACATTTTATTTAGTGTGTACATTTAAAATTACATTTAATTTTAATTTTACTTAATTTTATTAAATATTATTGTTAATATTGAGCATATATATATAATTTATATATAATATATTAAAATATAAATAAAATGTACAAATACAGCAACGTACTTTAAATATTGAGTATATAATTTATATTTAAATATGTATACTATTTATAAATACAACACACTGTTAATATTGAGCATGCAATATATATATTTATTTAAATGTGTATAATTCTCATAAATACAAAAACGCTACTGTTGTCATTATTGAGTATTTGGTATATATATTTAAATGTGTATAATATTTACTGACGCTTTGTGTTCTTGTTTGGTGACAGATGACTTCAAACCGGCCTCCATCGATACGACGTGTGAAGGAGAGCTGGAGGTGGGAAAAGGAGAACAAGTCACCATCACGCTGCCCAACCTGGAGGTCTGTGACGCTCAGTCTCTGACGTTAAACTTCCTTTGTGTTCAGGGACGAAGATCCCGATGATGACGCATTAATAACACGCGTGTGTGTGTGTGTGTTTTTAGGGTTCGAGTGCTCCGGTGACCGTCTTCAAAGGGTCCAAGAGGCCGTACATGAAGGAGTGCATCCTCATCGTGAACCACGACACCGGAGAGTACAGACTGGAGAAACTCAACAGCAACATCGCTGTGAAGAAGACCAGGTGGGTTCTCTGTGGTTCTGCTCTCCATGTTCCCGGTAGAACAGGTGGGTTCTCTGTGGTTCTGCTCTCCATGTTCCCGGTAGAACAGGTGGGTTCTCTGTGGTTCTGCTCTCCATGTTCCTGGTAGAACAGGTGGGTTCTCTGTGGTTCTGCTCTCCATGTTCCCGGTAGAACAGGTGGGTTCTGCTCTCCATGTTCCCGGTAGAACAGGTGGGTTCTCTGTGGTTCTGCTCTCCATGTTCCCGGTAGAACAGGTGGGTTCTCTGTGGTTCTGCTCTCCATGTTCCCGGTAGAACAGGTGGGTTCTGCGTGGTTCTGCTCTCCATGTTCCTGGTAGAACAGGTGGGTTCTCTGTGGTTCTGCTCTCCATGTTCCCGGTAGAACAGGTGGGTTCTCTGTGGTTCTGCTCTCCATGTTCCCGGTAGAACAGGTGGGTTCTGCGTGGTTCTGCTCTCCATGTTCCTGGTAGAACAGGTGGGTTCTGCGTGGTTCTGCTCTCCATGTTCCTGGTAGAACAGGTGGGTTCTGCGTGGTTCTGCTCTCCATGTTCCTGGTAGAACAGGTGGGTTCTCTGTGGTTCTGCTCTCCATGTTCCCGGTAGAACAGGTGGGTTCTCTGTGGTTCTGCTCTCCATGTTCCCGGTAGAACAGGTGGGTTCTGCGTGGTTCTGCTCTCCATGTTCCCGGTAGAACAGGTGGGTTCTGCGTGGTTCTGCTCTCCATGTTCCTGGTAGAACAGGTGGGTTCTGCGTGGTTCTGCTCTCCATGTTCCTGGTAGAACAGGTGGGTTCTCTGTGGTTCTGCTCTCCATGTTCCCGGTAGAACAGGTGGGTTCTCTGTGGTTCTGCTCTCCATGTTCCCGGTAGAACAGGTGGGTTCTCTGTGGTTCTGCTCTCCATGTTCCCGGTAGAACAGGTGGGTTCTCTGTGGTTCTGCTCTCCATGTTCCCGGTAGAACAGGTGGGTTCTCTGTGGTTCTGCTCTCCATGTTCCCGGTAGAACAGGTGGGTTCTGCGTGGTTCTGCTCTCCATGTTCCTGGTAGAACAGGTGGGTTCTCTGTGGTTCTGCTCTCCATGTTCCTGGTAGAACAGGTGGGTTCTGCGTGGTTCTGCTCTCCATGTTCCTGGTAGAACAGGTGGGTTCTCTGTGGTTCTGCTCTCCATGTTCCTGGTAGAACAGGTGGGTTCTGCGTGGTTCTGCTCTCCATGTTCCTGGTAGAACAGGTGGGTTCTGCGTGGTTCTGCTCTCCATGTTCCTGGTAGAACAGGTGGGTTCTGCGTGGTTCTGCTCTCCATGTTCCTGGTAGAACAGGTGGGTTCTGCTCTCCATGTTCCTGTGTGGAGATCTAGTGGAGGAGGAGTTTAACACTCACAGGGACGCGTTGTGCTCGGCGGCTGTATGTCAGCCATATGTACCACCTGTGTGTGTTGATGCGTTCACAGGGCTGAGGGCAGCAGTAAGATCCACTCTCGTCTGGAGCAGCAGACCAGCCGCCTGAGCCAGCAGGTAAAGACGAGCAGCAGCAGCAAGACCTCCACCAGCTCCAAGAGTCCCCCCCCGAAAGAGAAGACCTTGTCCCCAGCGTCTCCCATGGACGACATCGAGAGAGGTAACCTGGTGAACATCTTATCCTTATCTTAACTTCATTACCCGCCTCACTCTTTACCCGTCGCACTCATTACCCGTCTCACTCTTTACCCGTCGCACTCTTTACCCGTCGCACTCTTTACCCGCCTCACTCTTTACCCGTCGCACTCATTACCCGTCTCACTCTTTACCCGTCGCACTCTTTACCCGTCGCACTCTTTACCCGTCGCACTCTTTACCCGTCGCACTCTTTACCCGTCTCACTCTTTACCCGTCTCACTCTTTACCCGTCGCACTCTTTACCCGTCGCACTCTTTACCCGTCGCACTCTTTACCCGTCGCACTCTTTACCCGTCGCACTCTTTACCCGTCGCACTCTTTACCCGTCTCACTCTTTACCCGTCGCACTCTTTACCCGTCGCACTCTTTACCCGTCGCACTCTTTACCCGTCTCACTCTTTACCCGTCGCACTCTTTACCCGTCTCACTCTTTACCCGTCGCACTCTTTACCCGTCGCACTCTTTACCCGTCGCACTCTTTACCCGTCTCACTCTTTACCCGTCGCACTCTTTACCCGTCGCACTCTTTACCCGTCGCACTCTTTACCCGTCTCACTCTTTACCCGTCGCACTCTTTACCCGTCGCACTCTTTACCCGTCGCACTCTTTACCCGTCGCACTCTTTACCCGTCGCACTCTTTACCCGTCGCACTCTTTACCCGTCGCACTCTTTACCCGTCTCACTCTTTACCCGTCGCACTCTTTACCCGTCTCACTCTTTACCCGTCTCACTCTTTACCCGTCTCACTCTTTACCTGTCTCACTGACAGCATGGATGCTCAGCGCTCTTATTAGCATTTCAGACGTGACCTTCCTGCTCTCCAGTGGGCCTCTCGTCTTCTTCACTCCAGCAGAGACACGATGAGACGCTGTGTTTGTGTTTGATGCAGACTGTGAGCGTCTTCATGCAGCCGATAATTAACAGTTTCACCTCCAGCAGCTGCAGCGCTTTAACAACGACGCAGTTTATCGCTTCCACAGCTGCCTGATTATTAATTACTCTGCTGGTAATTACAGGTTGTCCATAATTGGGATAGGGGCCGTCATCTACCCACAATGCTCTTTGTTGATGGTTTGTTTGTCAAAAGGGGGGGCGGGGCACTCACACACAGCAGAGGACAAAGAGGGTTCAATGTAAGAGGTTGGATGCTGATTCGCTGCTTTGAACCAGAACAGTGAAGTCAAAGCTTCATGTGTTAAAGCTGCATTCTCTCTAGTGTCCACCAGGGGGCGACTCCTCTGGTTGTATAGAAGTCTATGAGAAAATGACTCTACTTCTCTCTTGATTTATTCCCTCAGTAAACATTGTAAACATGAGTTTATGGTCTCAATCTCTAGTTTCAAGTCTTCTTCAATACAGCATGATGTTCATTTAGTACATTATGGTCCATTTAGTGTCACACAGACCATAAAGCGCTTTAGGGCGGGGCTACACGGTGATTGACAGGTCTCTACCAGAGACGCCATGCTGAGCGCCTGCTTCCTGTCCACAGAGCTGATGGCGGAGGCTCGGGTCATGGACCAGCTGAGCAGCGGTGACAGCTCCTCCGACTCCAACAGCTCCTCGTCCTCCAGCAGCGACGACAGCAGCAGTGATGATGAAGGTGAACGCGCTGCTGCTGCTGCTGCACCGGCACCAGCCAATCACAGCATGCCTATCATCACCAGCAGCACCATCACCAGCAGCAGCAGCAGCAGCACCATCACCAGCAGCACCATCACCAGCAGCAGCAGCAGACACCAGGAGAGCGGAGGAGGACTCATGAACACTCTGAGTGAGCATCTCTCCGTTTGATCATCTTCACAAGTCAAACACGCGTTTGAGGTTCAGAGGACAGAACACACGCTGATCTCTGTCAGGGCTCTTCACCTTCTCTCTGTTTAACGGGTTTTACCTGTGTGTGTGTGTGTGTGTGTGTGTGTGTGTGTGTGTGTGAGAAACATGTGCTGCAGCTTTCTTCTTCTGGTGAAGTAAAACATGTTGAATACAGTTCATGTTGAGTTGGAGCTCTTTTACTTTGAGATTTGTTTGAGTGACAGACGGAGAGAATGAAATGTGATGTAACCGTTGAACGTTTCATTATGAACAGTGCAGCAGGTTTATCTGTATGAAGAGGACGGAGACTCTCACTGCATCACTCTAATGACAGGACGACGTTGAGAAAGTCTTTGTCTATTTGTGTTCCAGAGAGCGACCTCCAGCTCAGCGAGTCCGGCAGTGAGAGTGACTGAACCATCAGCAGGTCTCTGAGGACCCGGGTCCAGACCCGTAAACCTGCTGCTTCTCCAACAACGAGCTGCACCCTCAGTGCCAGTTATCCACCACTAAAGACCGACGCTCGTCTGTGGTTTCAACCCACCAATCAGAGGCGAGCGCTCATGAAGCCTCGACGGATGTTTGTGTTTCAGCTTTTGCAAAATGTAGGAAGTTAAGTTCCGTTGTGCCTTTAATCGCTTCAGCTCCACCTCTTCTTCAGGAGCAGCTCACTCATCTCAGTCTTACCTTTACGTTGTGGTGAAGTCAGCTGCTGAGCCTTCTTCACTTCAAGCTGCAGGAACACAAACGTTCTGCTCTCATCAACACGTTCATCAACTCACCCAAGTCCCAGATCATCACTCATCATCGTGTAAACTGGAGAAGCTCCACGCTGTCCTCCAGCTGCTGGATGACTTCATCTGTAGACAATAAAGTCTTTTAGTTTTATTCAATGTTTGCATGTGTTCCTACAGTAATGTTCTCCTGTGGATGTTATATTTATAATGTTCACCTCTTTACCTTCATGATGGTGAACTGAAGCTGTTCTCTCTGATCTCTACAAACACACCAGACTCCTTATGAACAGGTTCAACCTGTCAGAGCACAGGGGCTGCTGCTCCGTCTCTTACTGTGTTTAATGAGACAATAGATCCACTGACGTCTCTCGCAGCAGCTCCTCATGAAGGTAAAGAGCTGAACATACAGCCACTCGCTGTGGAGCCTCGTACAGCAGGACCGCTGCTGACGAGCGATATTCATTTAGCAGCTTAAGAGTGAAGAAGTCAAACTTTATTTGGTGTTGTGTTTGAGTGAAGAAGAGCTCAGTGCTCTGTAGCTTTAAACCTGCAATACTTGAATCTAATTATTTATATTTAGAAATATACTCCACCAACGGTGAACTGCTTAATATATTTTTTATATATATTCATAGTCAAAGTAATTGGAAGTGCAAGTTTGTGTGGAGTGTGAAACCAGCGTGATGCGCTGATCTACTTCCTGTTTAGCTTCATGTCGCCTGAAACAAAGATGGAGTCACGAGACGTTTGAGCCTCGAGGACGACGGTCGACTCGGTTTAACGAAAAATAAAGATTTTAATAATTTATTTGTGCTTTTGCATTGTTTATTCTGAGCGCACAGTTCATTCAGATCAAAGTCTTCTGAGTCCTGGTGAAGAGAAGCTACTCTGACGTCTTATTACGACATTTAATAGTTATGTAGCCGGAGGGATTCATATTCAGAGGGAAACAAACTTAAAGAACAAATCCTCAAGTCCTTTTGATTTTCTTCTGCAGTTTGCTGATGACGTGATGATTGATGAAGTCGGTCCTTATTGATGAACCTAAATCTGATGTCATCCACTGCAGAAATAAAACGGGTCCGTTGAGATGAAGTTTGCTTTCTGGCTGTTTTTATAATACATAGCAGGAAGAAATGTGTTCTACTGTTCCAGGTTTAAAGATGTAATTCAGCATTAATTCACATTTAAATTAAAAGAGGAAACGAGGACCTTTGTATCCAAACTTAAAGTGGAATCACTTGTGTCAACAGTACAATCAAAGTATGAAAGCATCACATGTTCACCAGGTGAAGCTCCTCCTCTGGAGCGCACAGCTGCTGTTTGTTTCCTTCTCTTAATAAAAGTCTTTTTATTGCGCTTCACTCGGCTTCTAACACCATCACTCAACTCATGATATGTGCTCGTGCTGCAGTTATTCTGTTCATGATCAATAATCTGTTACAATGTGTCAGTTAAACATCAGCAGAGTTTATGACTCAGCAGCCAATCAGAAGCCAGCTTGTCTCAGAGGCTGGACTTATAAGCGCTCTGCTGTGAACCTGCAGCTTCATCATCATCATCATCATATCATCATCATCATCAGACAGACCGGGACCTGCTCAGACCAGACTCCGCAGACTAACGGACCGTTTCCCCGGTCAACATGCTCAGGAGGACCGCGGTGAGCGTCGGCCTCAGACTGACGGCGGGACCGAGTCCTGGACGTTATGGAGACCGACACGCGTCCTCCACCGGCAGCTCCACCGGCAGCTCCACCGTGATGCGCCCCAGCAGCCCGCTGAAGACCATGGAGCAGTTGGGGGGGCCGAGCTTCCTCACCACCCTGAACTGGCTCTTCGTGAAGGGATATTTCGAAACGACGCAGCAGTTGCAAGTGAGTGAGAGGAATGTTGTTTGTGTTGCACCTGACCTATATTCCCCTCCAGTCCACACAGATCATATCTATAAAGGAGCAGTTCACCCACAGTCTCTTACAGCTAGGAGATAACGTGCATGTGTGCGTGCGTGAAACGTGACATCTTAAACAGGGACACGAGCTTCTCTGTGCACAAATGAACCAGAACATGTTCTCAACAGTCAGAGTAGAAATGGAAAAGAACAGAATCTCTTTATCGTCGATGCAGAAAATACAACACAGCCTTCATTCTGTAAAACAATCAGTAATAAAATAAAGAATATCAAATATGTGAGCTATAAACAGTAAGACGTTGCACATTTTGAGTTGTATCGACTCCAGAGACAAGTTATGAATAAATATGTATATTTAAATGTACAAATGAATAAAGTGAGGTGCAAAGTGGTGTCTGAACACATGACATTATTATAATAATATTATATTATATTATATTATATATATAATATTATATAATATAATATTATATATATATATATATATATATATATATATAATATGATATAATATGATATATATATAATATTATATAATATGATATATATATATATATATATATATAATATGATATATATATAATATGATATAATATGATATATATATATATATATATATATATATATATATATATATATATATATATATAATATAGTATAATATTATATTATACTTTCACTGTTTCTGGAAGTTAAACCAGAGAGAGTCCATGATTATAGACAAGTAAACAGAGTTAAACAAAGCGGTGGGTCGGGCTGAGCTTCTCAGGAGATGGAGAGTATCTCAACCATGATGTGTTTGTTTTCAGTCCAGGAACTGGACTCAGGTCAGTCTGGTGGATTTGCATCGGCTCAGTACAGGTCTGTTTAGACAGGAACGGCCTTTGATAGGTTGAGGTGAGAGCTCTGGTCTGGTTCTCTTCACACGACAAAGATACAACATGTTCTCCAATCCATTCACCTCCAGTGCTTCTTTGTCTTTGGCTGAGGCAGAACGGTCAATAACATAATGTTAGCTTAGCTGCTAAATATAACGCTGCTGATGAACCTTATTGATCAGATCAACGCTGCTCATGAACCTTATTGATCAGATCAACGCTGCTCATGAACCTTATTGATCAGATCAACGCTGCTCATGAACCTTATTGATCAGATCAACGCTGCTCATGAACCTTATTGATCAGATCAACGCTGCTCATGAACCTTATTGATCAGATCAACGCTGCTCATGAACCTTATTGATCAGATCAACGCTGCTCATGAACCTTATTGATCAGAATGTGATCAGAGAACAAGAACGCTGCTGCTGGAACTGCCTGGTTTATGAAATACATATTGTTCAAACTATTTGTTTATTGTTTTGCATGAACACAGCTGTGCCATCAGAGGAAGCTATATATCCTCATTACACACAGACATTTAAATCATTTGTAAAATGCAGAAGCTTAAATTCAGGAAAATATGATGTTTTCTGCGCTCATGTGGCTCGCACCATAGGTCCTTAAACCTCTATTACACGAGAGCCCCCTTTGAGGGGGGGGGGGGGGGGTGTACATGTGTACAATTCACTTTTGCGAAACGAATAATAAAAATACCTGTGTAACAAAGAGATTCTGGGCGAAACAACCACGGGAGCCATTTTACACACTGCAAAACACAATTATACATGAACTAAGATCATATCTAGAAGAATACGACAAGTTTTACCACAAAACCATGTTTTTCTGGGCAAAAAACTGCAGTACTATACTCTTTGTTTTGGTCTCTGATGAGAAAGCACGGAGCGATTTTGGCGGATGAGCACATCCAGAGGGCCGTGGGTCGACCCCGCGTCGCTTATCGTTTTCGAAATTACTCTCTTTCAAACCGTTCAAAAGTTATGGGGATACATGCCAACATCAGCCACTAGTCACGAGAAAATAAATTGGGTAAAAAAACTTACGTTGTGGTGATTTTGAAGATGAAAAATAGATTTTATCCAGCTGATTTTGGCGCAGCTACTTCCTCAATGGTGTGTCTCATGGCTGTGACTGAGATCAATCCGCTGGCCGAATGAATGACAAAATGGCATGCGATTCTGTGAGGTGGACCAATCCATGTAGGGAGGGGGGTTCGCCCAGCATTTTCCGATTTTTAGTCAGTAAACAGACCCGGATACGATCAAACACCCCCGCATGGCTCCAGTTGGACTATCCCACATCGAAAAAGGTGTTTCGTGAGTAAATCGGCCAAGCACATCCCATTCTAGAGTCACACAAAGACACATTATGATTCATATATTTTTATGATTGACAGATATGACACTCATAACTGCTCAAAATTATTCCAAATGGTGTCAAACTGCTTTATTAGGATTATTGAACACTCTTAGTGATAAGACAAGTGAACTAATAGTTAATATTTAGTTCTATACTATATAAAATTTGAATACAGCAATGCAACTGCTGCTTCCAAAAATGATAATTTAGCATGCCTTTGCTTGGTTTATGCTGGCCTGCTTCACTCAATCGAAGTCAAATCAGGTTTAGAGACTAAAACCGGTTGTGCTATGACTGTGGCTGCCATTGACATTTTTAGGCTTTATTTCAAGTAATATTTTAGACACAAGTGCTTTTTTTCAGGCGAACCTGAAACTTTTTCAATTTGAGCTGTGCCATATGTGTATTTGTTATTAACAGTAACATATACACAATTTTACAGATATCAGCACATCTCACAAGTGTTACCTGTATTATACAATCACTAAATTGTTAAAATAGACCTTGTAGTTGCAGAAATACACTCTCTTTAGTATGGGTATGCAATTTTTGAGCAGAGGCCTAAAAATAGGGCTCGTGTTAGTGAGTCTTAGGATTTGACTTTCACAACTTTGAATGAACTGCTCTGCAGTGTCGTTCCTCGTCTCAGCCCCCTGTGTCATGGTGTGTGGTACATCTCACTCAGTCAGAATGCTCATATTTGATTGGCTGAGCTGCATCACCTGATGTGATTCACTACCCGACTAAGCCTCTGCTGTTAAGTTTCGTTTCACGATAGTCACGTGCTCGCCCACTGACCAATCACAGCACACTCTGCACTCGCGGCAGAGCTGCACAGAGCGGCACGTAATGCTGACGTCATTATAGGCCGGCTAGCAGGCGCTGACACGTCAAAGAATACGCCCAACATGTCAAACTAAAGATCTGATTGGTTGAACACTGACAATCAACAATATCGTCCCCATTCACTTTAATCTGCACTGGCTGCAGGTGAGAGTCTGCAGGCCTCTGGCTCTGTTCTACCTAGAGACACAGAGGTGAGATCTGATTGGATAAAAGCTCTACTTAAAACAAGCTGCACTGGAAGCAGAGCAACTGAGGAAGACAGGAGCTGTGCAATGAGAACATAGTCTTGTATATTGAACCAATATTTAATGTAATAAAATGATTTACCTTTAAAGTCAAAAGAGAGATAACTAATGGAGATTAGCTACTAACTAACTGCTGCTATTAGTTTTATTTGTGTGCTTTTCCTGCAGAATTAAACAACAAAATGAAATGAACATAAAATCAGAAATGTCTCGTTGCAATCAACGGAGCAGATCAATCTTGAGCACGCTCACGTTTACGGGACGTTAGTGATCCATGTAGTGGTCTGTGGTTTGAGTGAACTGGCCCTTTAAGCCGATCGTGGCCTGACGCGTTATTAATAATAATAATTGTCTTGTGACTGACAGATCGAGCACAGCCGGATCTACGGGCCTCTGTGGAAGTCGACGTACGGCCCTCTGGTCGTGGTGAACGTGGCCAGCGCCGATCTCATCGAGCAGGTTCTGAGGCAGGAGGGGAGGTTCCCGGTCCGGTCCGACATGCCCCACTGGAGGAGCTACAGAGAGCTCCGGAACCAAGCCCAGGGGCCGCTGACCGAGTGAGTCTTCAGAATCAGCTTGTTGTTTTCTGCTGGTTTAATGTGTCGGTCTTTGCCGTAAGAACATCACATCTCGGTCCAAAAGCACTAAAACTACACCAAGTATTTCACCATCTTTTATTAAACAGGTTGTTTCCTGTGAAGACTGAGTTTTATTTTGAAAAGACTGTTTTCATGTAACGAGCAGAAAGTGACCCGTGTTGCTGGACTTTTATGGGAAAACACTAAAAATGAGGAGTAACTGCGTTAGATATCAAACATTATATTACATTACATTACATTCATACAAAGTTTGTATGAGGATACGTTGGATGGACTAATAAATGATTAGCGTTAGCTGCTAGGGCCCTCCTCCTCCTGCTCCTCCTGCTCCTCTATCAACAGAGCCACCATGAGTAGAAGTAGAGAGAACTAGAACATGTCTTTAGTGCCGAACAACACAGTTATGTCATCAATCATGACAAAGAAAGGAATCTGTTCATACATTGAGCTGAGACCAACACTGTAAAGTTGAGGCTCCGCCTCCTCTTCTCACTGAACTGTTGACATTTGTTCTCTCTCCTCTTTGAATAAACATCCTGAAGTTCTGTCTCGTGACTGTTGCTTTAAGTCGTCTCACAGCTTCCGTTACTCTTTACAGGATCTGGTTCTGTTGAGACATTTACACGACAGCTCTTCTAATGAAATGTCACATTCTATGATTGGATTTAGATATTTTGATCTCACAGATGTCTGTTGTCACAGATTGTGGTGATGACAAATGTTATTTTGGAGGATTTAAAAAGGCAGCAGCGTGTCTGTGCTTCATGCTTGAGAGTGAGTGTTGTTGCTCGTGGTTTTGTAGGATGGGGGTGAAGTGGCAGCGGATCCGCAGCATCCTGAATCCTCGGATGTTGAAGCCCAAACACGTGTCGTCGTACACCAACACGGTCAACGAGGTGGTGAGCGACTTCGTCCTCCGAGTGAGCCGGCTGAGGGAAAGCAGCGGCGGCGTGATGGTCAACGACCTCACGGCAGAGCTCTACAAGTTCGCCTTCGAAGGTCAGCCGAGAACAAACAAACCAAATGTCCCGATTAGAACCGGTGGAAGAAGAATGTCCCGATTAGAACCAGTAGAAGAAGAATGTCCCCATTAGAACCGGTAGAAGAAGAATGTCCCCATTAGAACCGGTAGAAGAAGAACGTCCCGATTAGAACCGGTAGAAGAAGAATGTACCGATTAGCACGCGTAGAAGAAGAACGTCCCGATTAGAACGAGTAGAAGAAGAACGTCCCGATTAGAACCAGTAGAAGAAGAACGTCCCGATTAGAACCAGTAGAAGAAGAATGTACCGATTAGCACGAGTAGAAGAAGAATGTCCCCATTAGAACCGGTAGAAGAAGAATGTCCCCATTAGAACCGGTAGAAGAAGAACGTCCCGATTAGAACCGGTAGAAGAAGAATGTACCGATTAGCACGCGTAGAAGAAGAACGTCCCGATTAGAACGAGTAGAAGAAGAACGTCCCGATTAGAACCAGTAGAAGAAGAACGTCCCGATTAGAACCAGTAGAAGAAGAATGTACCGATTAGCACGAGTAGAAGAAGAACGTCCCGATTAGAACGAGTAGAAGAAGAATGTCCCGATTAGAACCAGTAGAAGAAGAATGTCCCGATTAGAACCAGTAGAAGAAGAACGTCCCGATTAGAACGAGTAGAAGAAGAATGTCCCGATTAGAACCAGTAGAAGAAGAACGTCCCGATTAGAACGAGTAGAAGAAGAACGTCCCGATTAGAACGAGTAGAAGAAGAACGTCCCGATTAGAACCAGTAGAAGAAGAACGTCCCGATTAGAACGAGTAGAAGAAGAACGTCCCGATTAGAACCAGTAGAAGAAGAACGTCCCGATTAGAACGAGTAGAAGAAGAATGTCCCGATTAGAACCAGTAGAAGAAGAATGTCCCGATTAGAACCAGTAGAAGAAGAACGTCCCGATTAGAACGAGTAGAAGAAGAATGTCCCGATTAGAACCAGTAGAAGAAGGACGTCCTGATTAGAACCAGTAGAAGAAGAACGTCCCGATTAGAACGAGTAGAAGAAGAACGTCCCGATTAGAACGAGTAGAAGAAGGACGTCCTGATTAGAACCAGTAGAAGAAGAACGTCCCGATTAGAACCAGTAGAAGAAGAACGTCCCGATTAGAACCAGTAGAAGAAGAACGTCCCGATTAGAACCAGTAGAAGAAGAACGTCCCGATTAGAACCAGTAGAAGAAGAACGTCCCGATTAGAACCAGTAGAAGAAGAACGTCCCGATTAGAACCAGTAGAAGAACGTCCCGATTAGAACCAGTAGAAGAAGAATGTCCCCATTAGAACCAGTAGAAGAAGAACGTCCCGATTAGAACCAGTAGAAGAAGAACGTCCCGATTATAACCAGTAGAAGAAGAATGTCCCCATTAGAACCAGTAGAAGAAGAATGTCCCGATTAGAACCAGTAGAAGAAGAACGTCCCGATTAGAACCAGTAGAAGAAGAACGTCCCGATTAGAACCAGTAGAAGAAGAACGTCCCGATTAGAACCAGTAGAAGAAGAACGTCCCGATTAGAACCAGTAGAAGAAGAACGTCCCGATTAGAACCAGTAGAAGAAGAACGTCCCGATTAGAACCAGTAGAAGAAGAACGTCCCGATTAGAACCAGTAGAAGAAGAACGTCCCGATTAGAACCAGTAGAAGAAGAACGTCCCGATTAGAACGAGTAGAAGAAGAACGTCCCGATTAGAACGAGTAGAAGAAGAACGTCCCGATTAGAACGAGTAGAAGAACGTCCCGATTAGAACCAGTAGAAGAAGAACGTCCCGATTAGAACCAGTAGAAGAAGAACGTCCCGATTAGAACCAGTAGAAGAAGAACGTCCCGATTAGAACCAGTAGAAGAAGAATGTCCCCATCAGAACCAGTAGAAGAAGAACGTCCCGATTAGAACCAGTAGAAGAAGAACGTCCCGATTAGAACCAGTAGAAGAAGAACGTCCCGATTAGAACCAGTAGAAGAAGAACGTCCCGATTAGAACCAGTAGAAGAAGAACGTCCCGATTAGAACCAGTAGAAGAAGAACGTCCCGATTAGAACCAGTAGAAGAAGAACGTCCCGATTAGAACCAGTAGAAGAAGAACGTCCCGATTAGAACCAGTAGAAGAAGAACGTCCCGATTAGAACCAGTAGAAGAAGAACGTCCCGATTAGAACCAGTAGAAGAAGAACGTCCCGATTAGAACCAGTAGAAGAAGAACGTCCCGATTAGAACCAGTAGAAGAAGAACGTCCCGATTAGAACCAGTAGAAGAAGAACGTCCCGATTAGAACCAGTAGAAGAAGAACGTCCCGATTAGAACCAGTAGAAGAAGAACGTCCCGATTAGAACGAGTAGAAGAAGAACGTCCCGATTAGAACGAGTAGAAGAACGTCCCGATTAGAACGAGTAGAAGAAGAACGTCCCGATTAGAACGAGTAGAAGAAGAACGTCCCGATTAGAACGAGTAGAAGAACGTCCCGATTAGAACCAGTAGAAGAAGAACGTCCCGATTAGAACCAGTAGAAGAAGAACGTCCCGATTAGAACCAGTAGAAGAAGAACGTCCCGATTAGAACGAGTAGAAGAAGAACGTCCCGATTAGAACGAGTAGAAGAAGAACGTCCCGATTAGAACGAGTAGAAGAACGTCCCGATTAGAACCAGTAGAAGAAGAACGTCCCGATTAGAACCAGTAGAAGAAGAACGTCCCGATTAGAACCAGTAGAAGAAGAATGTCCCCATCAGAACCAGTAGAAGAAGAACGTCCCGATTAGAACCAGTAGAAGAAGAACGTCCCGATTAGAACCAGTAGAAGAAGAACGTCCCGATTAGAACCAGTAGAAGAAGAACGTCCCGATTAGAACCAGTAGAAGAAGAACGTCCCGATTAGAACCAGTAGAAGAAGAACGTCCCGATTAGAACCAGTAGAAGAAGAACGTCCCGATTAGAACCAGTAGAAGAAGAACGTCCCGATTAGAACCAGTAGAAGAAGAACGTCCCGATTAGAACCAGTAGAAGAAGAACGTCCCCATCAGAACCTGTAGAAGAAAATTAGTATCTGAATAAATAAATATATATTTAAATAGTTAAAACTCCTATTTTCAGAAATGCTACTTAAGCAACAAGCAGTGAAGTTTCATCAGAAAAATGCACTGAAAGTATCAAAAGTAAAAGGACTCATTATGCAGAAAGTCCCATTTCTCCGTTATATTACGATAGAATATGAATTCTATGTGAAGGTTTAGTGTAAAGGTGGAGGTTCTCAACAGCACGTTGATCTCTGCAGCAGAGGATCACAACCAGAGTCCGCTGATTAGATATCGACCAGACCATCCTGAAGCTTTACGACATGAACTCTGATCCTTTAACCGTCACGCTGTTATCATTTCATTCAGTCATTTAGTAATCGCTGGAGAGAAGGTTGTTCATTACAGTTTGTCTTATATATATGTATATAGAAGCATAAAGAGATATAAGTAAGTAAAGGAATATGTAACATATAGATACATGTCACATATAGATACATGTCACATATAGATACATGTAACATATAGATACATGTCACATATAGATACATGTCACATATAGATACATGTCACATATAGATACATGTCACATATAGATACATGTCACATATAGATACATGTCACATATAGATACATGTCACATATAGATACACGTCACATATAGATACACGTCACATATAGATACATGTAACATATAGATACATGTAACATATAGATACATGTCACATATAGATACACGTCACATATAGATACATGTAACATATAGATACATGTCACATATAGATACACGTCACATATAGATACATGTAACATATAGATACATGTCACATATAGATACATGTAACATATAGATACATGTCACATATAGATATATGTAACATATAGATACATGTCACATATAGATACATGTCACATATAGATACATGTAACATATAGATACATGTCACATATAGATACATGTCACATATAGATACATGTAACATATAGATACATGTCACATATAGATACACGTCACATATAGATACATGTAACATATAGATACATGTCACATATAGATACATGTCACATATAGATACATGTAACATATAGATACACGTCACATATAGATACATGTAACATATAGATACACGTCACATATAGATACATGTCACATATAGATACACGTCACATATAGATACATGTCACATATAGATACATGTCACATATAGATACATGTAACATATAGATACATGTCACATATAGATACACGTCACATATAGATACACGTCACATATAGATACATGTCACATATAGATACATGTCACATATAGATACATGTCACATGTAGATACACGTCACATATAGATACACGTCACATATAGATACACGTCACATATAGATACATGTAACATATAGATACATGTCACATATAGATACATGTCACATATAGATACATGTAACATATAGATACATGTCACATATAGATACATGTCACATATAGATACATGTCACATATAGATACATGTCACATATAGATACATGTCACATATAGATACATGTCACATATAGATACACGTCACATATAGATACATGTAACATATAGATACATGTCACATATAGATACATGTAACATATAGATACACGTCACATATAGATACATGTCACATATAGATACACGTCACATATAGATACACGTCACATATAGATACATGTCACATATAGATACATGTCACATATAGATACATGTCACATATAGATACACGTCACATATAGATACATGTAACATATAGATACATGTCACATATAGATACACGTCACATATAGATACATGTAACATATAGATACATGTCACATATAGATACATGTAACATATAGATACACGTCACATATAGATACACGTCACATATAGATACATGTAACATATAGATACACGTCACATATAGATACATGTCACATATAGATACATGTAACATATAGATACACGTCACATATAGATACACGTCACATATAGATACATGTAACATATAGATACACGTCACATATAGATACATGTCACATATAGATACATGTCACATATAGATACATGTCACATATAGATACACGTCACATATAGATACATGTAACATATAGATACATGTCACATATAGATACATGTAACATATAGATACACGTCACATATAGATACATGTCACATATAGATACACGTCACATATAGATACATGTAACATATAGATACATGTCACATATAGATACATGTCACATGTAGATACACGTCACATATAGATACACGTCACATATAGATACACGTCACATATAGATACATGTAACATATAGATACATGTCACATATAGATACATGTCACATATAGATACATGTAACATATAGATACATGTCACATATAGATACATGTAACATATAGATACATGTCACATATAGATACATGTCACATATAGATACATGTCACATATAGATACATGTCACATATAGATACACGTCACATATAGATACATGTAACATATAGATACATGTCACATATAGATACATGTAACATATAGATACACGTCACATATAGATACATGTCACATATAGATACACGTCACATATAGATACACGTCACATATAGATACATGTCACATATAGATACATGTCACATATAGATACATGTCACATATAGATACACGTCACATATAGATACATGTAACATATAGATACATGTCACATATAGATACACGTCACATATAGATACATGTAACATATAGATACATGTCACATATAGATACATGTAACATATAGATACACGTCACATATAGATACACGTCACATATAGATACATGTAACATATAGATACACGTCACATATAGATACATGTCACATATAGATACATGTCACATATAGATACATGTCACATATAGATACACGTCACATATAGATACATGTAACATATAGATACATGTCACATATAGATACATGTAACATATAGATACACGTCACATATAGATACATGTCACATATAGATACACGTCACATATAGATACATGTAACATATAGATACATGTCACATATAGATACATGTCACATATAGATACATGTCACATATAGATACATGTCACATATAGATACATGTAACATATAGATACATGTCACATATAGATACACGTCACATATAGATACATGTAACATATAGATACATGTCACATATAGATACACGTCACATATAGATACATGTAACATATAGATACATGTCACATATAGATACATGTAACATATAGATACATGTCACATATAGATATATGTAACATATAGATACATGTCACATATAGATACATGTCACATATAGATACATGTAACATATAGATACATGTCACATATAGATACATGTCACATATAGATACATGTAACATATAGATACATGTCACATATAGATACACGTCACATATAGATACATGTAACATATAGATACATGTCACATATAGATACATGTCACATATAGATACATGTAACATATAGATACACGTCACATATAGATACATGTAACATATAGATACACGTCACATATAGATACATGTCACATATAGATACACGTCACATATAGATACATGTCACATATAGATACATGTCACATATAGATACATGTAACATATAGATACATGTCACATATAGATACACGTCACATATAGATACATGTAACATATAGATACATGTCACATATAGATACACGTCACATATAGATACATGTCACATATAGATACATGTCACATATAGATACATGTCACATGTAGATACACGTCACATATAGATACACGTCACATATAGATACACGTCACATATAGATACATGTAACATATAGATACATGTCACATATAGATACATGTCACATATAGATACATGTAACATATAGATACATGTCACATATAGATACATGTAACATATAGATACATGTCACATATAGATACATGTCACATATAGATACATGTCACATATAGATACATGTCACATATAGATACACGTCACATATAGATACATGTAACATATAGATACATGTCACATATAGATACATGTAACATATAGATACACGTCACATATAGATACATGTCACATATAGATACACGTCACATATAGATACACGTCACATATAGATACATGTCACATATAGATACATGTCACATATAGATACATGTCACATATAGATACACGTCACATATAGATACATGTAACATATAGATACATGTCACATATAGATACACGTCACATATAGATACATGTAACATATAGATACATGTCACATATAGATACATGTAACATATAGATACACGTCACATATAGATACACGTCACATATAGATACATGTAACATATAGATACACGTCACATATAGATACATGTCACATATAGATACATGTAACATATAGATACACGTCACATATAGATACACGTCACATATAGATACATGTAACATATAGATACACGTCACATATAGATACATGTCACATATAGATACATGTCACATATAGATACATGTCACATATAGATACACGTCACATATAGATACATGTAACATATAGATACATGTCACATATAGATACATGTAACATATAGATACACGTCACATATAGATACATGTCACATATAGATACACGTCACATATAGATACATGTAACATATAGATACATGTCACATATAGATACATGTAACATATAGATACATGTCACATATAGATACATGTCACATATAGATACATGTCACATATAGATACACGTCACATATAGATACATGTCACATATAGATACATGTCACATATAGATACACGTCACATATAGATACATGTCACATATAGATACACGTCACATATAGATACATGTAACATATAGATACATGTAACATATAGATACATGTCACATATAGATACATGTAACATATAGATACATGTCACATATAGATACATGTCACATATAGATACATGTCACATATAGATACACGTCACATATAGATACATGTCACATATAGATACATGTCACATATAGATACACGTCACATATAGATACACGTCACATATAGATACATGTAACATATAGATACATGTAACATATAGATACATGTAACATATAGATACATGTCACATATAGATACACGTCACATATAGATACACGTCACATATAGATACATGTCACATATAGATACATGTCACATATAGATACATGTCACATATAGATACATGTAACATATAGATACATGTCACATATAGATACATGTCACATATAGATACATGTCACATATAGATACATGTCACATATAGATACATGTAACATATAGATACATGTCACATATAGATACATGTAACATATAGATACATGTCACATATAGATACATGTCACATATAGATACATGTCACATATAGATACATGTCACATATAGATACACGTCACATATAGATACATGTCACATATAGATACATGTCACATATAGATACATGTCACATATAGATACATGTCACATATAGATACATGTCACATATAGATACATGTAACATATAGATACATGTCACATATAGATACATGTCACATATAGATACATGTCACATATAGATACATGTCACATATAGATACATGTAACATATAGATACATGTCACATATAGATACATGTAACATATAGATACATGTCACATATAGATACATGTCACATATAGATACATGTCACATATAGATACATGTAACATATAGATACATGTCACATATAGATACATGTAACATATAGATACACGTCACATATAGATACATGTCACATATAGATACATGTCACATATAGATACATGTCACATATAGATACATGTAACATATAGATACATGTCACATATAGATACATGTAACATATAGATACACGTCACATATAGATACATGTAACATATAGATACACGTCACATATAGATACATGTCACATATAGATACATGTCACATATAGATACATGTCACATATAGATACATGTAACATATAGATACATGTCACATATAGATACATGTAACATATAGATACATGTCACATATAGATACATGTAACATATAGATACATGTAACATATAGATACATGTCACATATAGATACATGTCACATATAGATACATGTCACATATAGATACATGTCACATATAGATACATGTCACATATAGATACATGTAACATATAGATACATGTCACATATAGATACATGTCACATATAGATACATGTAACATATAGATACATGTCACATATAGATACATGTAACATATAGATACATGTAACATATAGATACATGTAACATATAGATACATGTCACATATAGATACATGTCACATATAGATACATGTAACATATAGATACATGTCACATATAGATACATGTCACATATAGATACATGTCACATATAGATACATGTCACATATAGATACATGTCACATATAGATACATGTCACATATAGATACACGTCACATATAGATACATGTCACATATAGATACATGTCACATATAGATACACGTCACATATAGATACATGTCACATATAGATACATGTCACATATAGATACATGTAACATATAGATACATGTCACATATAGATACATGTAACATATAGATACATGTCACATATAGATACATGTCACATATAGATACATGTAACATATAGATACATGTCACATATAGATACATGTAACATATAGATACATGTAACATATAGATACATGTAACATATAGATACATGTAACATATAGATACATGTCACATATAGATACATGTCACATATAGATACACGTCACATATAGATACATGTAACATATAGATACATGTCACATATAGATACATGTCACATATAGATACACGTCACATATAGATACACGTCACATATAGATACATGTCACATATAGATACATGTCACATATAGATACACGTCACATATAGATACATGTAACATATAGATACATGTAACATAGATACATGTCACATATAGATACATGTAACATATAGATACATGTCACATATAGATACATGTCACATATAGATACATGTCACATATAGATAGACGTCACATATAGATACATGTAACATATAGATACATGTCACATATAGATACACGTCACATATAGATACATGTCACATATAGATACATGTCACATATAGATACATGTCACATATAGATACATGTCACATATAGATAGACGTCACATATAGATACATGTAACATATAGATACATGTCACATATAGATACACGTCACATATAGATACATGTCACATATAGATACATGTCACATATAGATACATGTCACATATAGATACATGTCACATATAGATAGACGTCACATATAGATACACGTCACATATAGATACATGTAACATATAGATACATGTAACATATAGATACATGTCACATATAGATACATGTCACATATAGATACATGTCACATATAGATACATGTCACATATAGATACATGTCACATATAGATACACGTCACATATAGATACATGTCACATATAGATACATGTAACATATAGATACATGTCACATATAGATACATGTCACATATAGATACATGTAACATATAGATACATGTCACATATAGATACACGTCACATATAGATACATGTAACATATAGATACACGTCACATATAGATACATGTAACATATAGATACATGTAACATATAGATACATGTAACATATAGATACATGTCACATATAGATACATGTCACATATAGATACATGTCACATATAGATACATGTCACATATAGATACATGTCACATATAGATACATGTAACATATAGATACATGTCACATATAGATACATGTAACATATAGATACATGTAACATATAGATACATGTCACATATAGATACATGTCACATATAGATACATGTCACATATAGATACATGTCACATATAGATACATGTAACATATAGATACATGTCACATATAGATACATGTCACATATAGATACATGTCACATATAGATACATGTCACATATAGATACATGTAACATATAGATACATGTCACATATAGATACATGTCACATATAGATACATGTCACATATAGATAGACGTCACATATAGATACATGTAACATATAGATACATGTCACATATAGATACACGTCACATATAGATACATGTCACATATAGATACATGTCACATATAGATACATGTAACATATAGATACATGTCACATATAGATACATGTCACATATAGATACATGTCACATATAGATAGACGTCACATATAGATACATGTAACATATAGATACATGTCACATATAGATACACGTCACATATAGATACATGTAACATATAGATACATGTAACATATAGATACATGTCACATATAGATACATGTCACATATAGATACACGTCACATATAGATACATGTAACATATAGATACATGTCACATATAGATACATGTCACATATAGATACACGTCACATATAGATACATGTAACATATAGATACATGTAACATATAGATACATGTAACATATAGATACATGTCACATATAGATACATGTCACATATAGATACATGTAACATATAGATACATGTCACATATAGATACATGTCACATATAGATACATGTAACATATAGATACATGTCACATATAGATACATGTAACATATAGATACATGTAACATATAGATACATGTCACATATAGATACATGTCACATATAGATACATGTCACATATAGATACATGTCACATATAGATACATGTCACATATAGATACATGTAACATATAGATACATGTCACATATAGATACATGTAACATATAGATACATGTCACATATAGATACATGTAACATATAGATACATGTCACATATAGATACATGTAACATATAGATACATGTAACATATAGATACATGTCACATATAGATACATGTCACATATAGATACATGTCACATATAGATACATGTCACATATAGATACATGTCACATATAGATACATGTAACATATAGATACATGTCACATATAGATACATGTAACATATAGATACATGTAACATATAGATACATGTCACATATAGATACATGTCACATATAGATACATGTAACATATAGATACATGTAACATATAGATACATGTCACATATAGATACATGTCACATATAGATACATGTCACATATAGATACACGTCACATATAGATACATGTCACATATAGATACACGTCACATATAGATACACGTCACATATAGATACACGTCACATATAGATACATGTCACATATAGATACATGTCACATATAGATACACGTCACATATAGATACACGTCACATATAGATACACGTCACATATAGATACATGTCACATATAGATACATGTCACATATAGATACACGTCACATATAGATACACGTCACATATAGATACACGTCACATATAGATACATGTCACATATAGATACATGTCACATATAGATACATGTCACATATAGATACATGTCACATATAGATACACGTCACATATAGATACACGTCACATATAGATACATGTCACATATAGATACATGTCACATGTAGATACATGTCACATATAGATACACGTCACATATAGATACATGTCACATATAGATACATGTCACATATAGATACATGTCACATATAGATACATGTCACATATAGATACATGTCACATATAGATACACGTCACATATAGATACACGTCACATATAGATACATGTCACATATAGATACACGTCACATATAGATACACGTCACATATAGATACACGTCACATATAGATACACGTCACATATAGATACACGTCACATATAGATACACGTCACATATAGATACACGTCACATATAGATACACGTCACATATAGATACATGTCACATATAGATACACGTCACATATAGATACATGTCACATATAGATACATGTCACATATAGATACATGTCACATATAGATACATGTCACATATAGATACACGTCACATATAGATACATGTCACATATAGATACATGTCACATATAGATACATGTCACATATAGATACATGTCACATATAGATACACGTCACATATAGATACATGTCACATATAGATACATGTCACATATAGATACATGTCACATATAGATACATGTCACATATAGATACATGTCACATATAGATACACGTCACATATAGATACATGTCACATATAGATACATGTCACATATAGATACATGTCACATATAGATACACGTCACATATAGATACACGTCACATATAGATACATGTCACATATAGATACATGTCACATATAGATACACGTCACATATAGATACATGTCACATATAGATACATGTCACATATAGATACATGTCACATATAGATACATGTCACATATAGATACATGTCACATATAGATACATGTCACATATAGATACATGTCACATATAGATACATGTCACATATAGATACACGTCACATATAGATACACGTCACATATAGATACATGTCACATATAGATACATGTCACATATAGATACACGTCACATATAGATACATGTCACATATAGATACACGTCACATATAGATACACGTCACATATAGATACACGTCACATATAGATACACGTCACATATAGATACATGTCACATATAGATACACGTCACATATAGATACATGTCACATATAGATACACGTCACATATAGATACATGTCACATATAGATACATGTCACATATAGATACACGTCACATATAGATACACGTCACATATAGATACACGTCACATATAGATACACGTCACATATAGATACATGTCACATATAGATACATGTCACATATAGATACATGTCACATATAGATACACGTCACATATAGATACATGTCACATATAGATACATGTAACATATAGATACATGTCACATATAGATACATGTAACATATAGATACATGTAACATATAGATACATGTCACATATAGATACATGTAACATATAGATACATGTAACATATAGATACACGTCACATATAGATACATGTCACATATAGATACATGTCACATATAGATACACGTCACATATAGATACACGTCACATATAGATACATGTAACATATAGATACATGTCACATATAGATACATGTCACATATAGATACATGTCACATATAGATACATGTAACATATAGATACACGTCACATATAGATACATGTAACATATAGATACATGTCACATATAGATACATGTAACATATAGATACACGTCACATATAGATACATGTCACATATAGATACACGTCACATATAGATACATGTAACATATAGATACATGTAACATATAGATACACGTCACATATAGATACATGTCACATATAGATACACGTCACATATAGATACATGTAACATATAGATACATGTCACATATAGATACATGTCACATATAGATACATGTCACATATAGATACATGTCACATATAGATACACGTCACATATAGATACATGTCACATATAGATACATGTCACATATAGATACATGTCACATATAGATACATGTAACATATAGATACACGTCACATATAGATACATGTCACATATAGATACATGTCACATATAGATACACGTCACATATAGATACACGTCACATATAGATACACGTCACATATAGATACACGTCACATATAGATACATGTCACATATAGATACATGTCACATATAGATACATGTCACATATAGATACACGTCACATATAGATACATGTCACATATAGATACATGTAACATATAGATACATGTCACATATAGATACATGTAACATATAGATACATGTAACATATAGATACATGTCACATATAGATACATGTAACATATAGATACATGTAACATATAGATACACGTCACATATAGATACATGTCACATATAGATACATGTCACATATAGATACACGTCACATATAGATACACGTCACATATAGATACATGTAACATATAGATACATGTCACATATAGATACATGTCACATATAGATACATGTCACATATAGATACATGTCACATATAGATACATGTCACATATAGATACACGTCACATATAGATACACGTCACATATAGATACATGTCACATATAGATACATGTCACATGTAGATACATGTCACATATAGATACACGTCACATATAGATACATGTCACATATAGATACATGTCACATATAGATACATGTCACATATAGATACATGTCACATATAGATACATGTCACATATAGATACACGTCACATATAGATACACGTCACATATAGATACATGTCACATATAGATACACGTCACATATAGATACACGTCACATATAGATACACGTCACATATAGATACACGTCACATATAGATACACGTCACATATAGATACACGTCACATATAGATACACGTCACATATAGATACACGTCACATATAGATACACGTCACATATAGATACATGTCACATATAGATACATGTCACATATAGATACATGTCACATATAGATACATGTCACATATAGATACATGTCACATATAGATACATGTCACATATAGATACACGTCACATATAGATACACGTCACATATAGATACATGTCACATATAGATACATGTCACATATAGATACACGTCACATATAGATACATGTCACATATAGATACATGTCACATATAGATACATGTCACATATAGATACATGTCACATATAGATACATGTCACATATAGATACATGTCACATATAGATACATGTCACATATAGATACATGTCACATATAGATACACGTCACATATAGATACACGTCACATATAGATACATGTCACATATAGATACATGTCACATATAGATACACGTCACATATAGATACATGTCACATATAGATACACGTCACATATAGATACACGTCACATATAGATACACGTCACATATAGATACATGTCACATATAGATACATGTCACATATAGATACATGTCACATATAGATACACGTCACATATAGATACACGTCACATATAGATACACGTCACATATAGATACACGTCACATATAGATACATGTCACATATAGATACATGTCACATATAGATACATGTCACATATAGATACACGTCACATATAGATACATGTCACATATAGATACATGTAACATATAGATACATGTCACATATAGATACATGTAACATATAGATACATGTAACATATAGATACATGTCACATATAGATACATGTAACATATAGATACATGTAACATATAGATACACGTCACATATAGATACATGTCACATATAGATACATGTCACATATAGATACACGTCACATATAGATACACGTCACATATAGATACATGTAACATATAGATACATGTCACATATAGATACATGTCACATATAGATACATGTCACATATAGATACATGTCACATATAGATACACTGTCACATATAGATACATGTCACATATAGATACATGTCACATATAGATACATGTCACATATAGATACATGTCACATATAGATACATGTCACATATAGATACATGTCACATATAGATACATGTCACATATAGATACATGTAACATATAGATACATGTCACATATAGATACACTGTCACATATAGATACATGTCACATATAGATACATGTCACATATAGATACATGTCACATATAGATACATGTCACATATAGATACATGTCACATATAGATACATGTCACATATAGATACATGTCACATATAGATACATGTCACATATAGATACATGTCACATATAGATACATGTCACATATAGATACATGTCACATATAGATACATGTCACATATAGATACATGTCACATATAGATACATGTCACATATAGATACATGTCACATATAGATACATGTCACATATAGATACATGTCACATATAGATACATGTCACATATAGATACATGTCACATATAGATACATGTCACATATAGATACATGTCACATATAGATACATGTCACATATAGATACATGTCACATATAGATACATGTCACATATAGATACATGTCACATATAGATACATGTCACATATAGATACACTGTCACATATAGATACATGTCACATATAGATACACTGTCACATATAGATACATGTCACATATAGATACATGTCACATATAGATACATGTCACATATAGATACACTGTCACATATAGATACATGTCACATATAGATACATGTCACATATAGATACATGTCACATATAGATACACTGTCACATATAGATACATGTCACATATAGATACATGTCACATATAGATACACTGTCACATATAGATACACGTCACATATAGATACACTGTCACATATAGATACACTGTCACATATAGATACATGTCACATATAGATACATGTCACATATAGATACACGTCACATATAGATACATGTCACATATAGATACATGTCACATATAGATACATGTCACATATAGATACATGTCACATATAGATACACTGTCACATATAGATACACGTCACATATAGATACATGTCACATATAGATACATGTCACATATAGATACATGTCACATATAGATACACGTCACATATAGATACATGTCACATATAGATACACTGTCACATATAGATACATGTCACATATAGATACATGTCACATATAGATACACTGTCACATATAGATACATGTCACATATAGATACACGTCACATATAGATACATGTCACATATAGATACATGTCACATATAGATACATGTCACATATAGATACACTGTCACATATAGATACATGTCACATATAGATACATGTCACATATAGATACACGTCACATATAGATACACGTCACATATAGATACACTGTCACATATAGATACACTGTCACATATAGATACATGTCACATATAGATACACGTCACATATAGATACACTGTCACATATAGATACACGTCACATATAGATACATGTCACATATAGATACATGTCACATATAGATACACTGTCACATATAGATACATGTCACATATAGATACATGTCACATATAGATACATGTCACATATAGATACATGTCACATATAGATACATGTCACATATAGATACATGTCACATATAGATACATGTCACATATAGATACATGTCACATATAGATACATGTCACATATAGATACATGTCACATATAGATACATGTCACATATAGATACATGTCACATATAGATACATGTCACATATAGATACATGTCACATATAGATACATGTCACATATAGATACATGTCACATATAGATACATGTCACATATAGATACATGTCACATATAGATACATGTCACATATAGATACATGTCACATATAGATACATGTCACATATAGATACATGTAACATATAGATACATGTAACATATAGATACATGTCACATATAGATACATGTCACATATAGATACATGTCACATATAGATACATGTCACATATAGATACATGTCACATATAGATACATGTAACATATAGATACATGTCACATATAGATACATGTCACATATAGATACATGTCACATATAGATACATGTCACATATAGATACATGTCACATATAGATACATGTCACATATAGATACATGTAACATATAGATACATGTCACATATAGATACATGTCACATATAGATACATGTCACATATAGATACATGTCACATATAGATACATGTCACATATAGATACATGTCACATATAGATACATGTCACATATAGATACATGTAACATATAGATACATGTCACATATAGATACATGTCACATATAGATACATGTCACATATAGATACATGTCACATATAGATACATGTCACATATAGATACATGTAACATATAGATACATGTCACATATAGATACATGTCACATATAGATACATGTCACATATAGATACATGTCACATATAGATACATGTCACATATAGATACATGTCACATATAGATACATGTCACATATAGATACATGTCACATATAGATACATGTCACATATAGATACATGTCACATATAGATACATGTCACATATAGATACATGTCACATATAGATACATGTCACATATAGATACATGTCACATATAGATACATGTCACATATAGATACATGTCACATATAGATACATGTCACATATAGATACATGTCACATATAGATACATGTCACATATAGATACATGTCACATATAGATACATGTCACATATAGATACATGTCACATATAGATACATGTCACATATAGATACATGTCACATATAGATACATGTCACATATAGATACATGTCACATATAGATACATGTCACATATAGATACATGTCACATATAGATACATGTCACATATAGATACATGTCACATATAGATACATGTCACATATAGATACATGTCACATATAGATACATGTCACATATAGATACATGTCACATATAGATACATGTCACATATAGATACATGTCACATATAGATACATGTCACATATAGATACATGTCACATATAGATACATGTCACATATAGATACATGTCACATATAGATACATGTCACATATAGATACATGTCACATATAGATACATGTCACATATAGATACATGTCACATATAGATACATGTCACATATAGATACATGTCACATATAGATACATGTCACATATAGATACATGTCACATATAGATACATGTCACATATAGATACATGTCACATATAGATACACGTCACATATAGATACATGTCACATATAGATACATGTCACATATAGATACATGTCACATATAGATACATGTCACATATAGATACATGTCACATATAGATACATGTCACATATAGATACATGTCACATATAGATACATGTCACATATAGATACATGTCACATATAGATACATGTCACATATAGATACATGTCACATATAGATACATGTCACATATAGATACATGTCACATATAGATACATGTCACATATAGATACATGTCACATATAGATACATGTCACATATAGATACATGTCACATATAGATACATGTCACATATAGATACATGTCACATATAGATACATGTCACATATAGATACATGTCACATATAGATACATGTCACATATAGATACATGTCACATATAGATACATGTCACATATAGATACATGTCACATATAGATACATGTCACATATAGATACATGTCACATATAGATACATGTCACATATAGATACATGTCACATATAGATACATGTCACATATAGATACATGTCACATATAGATACATGTCACATATAGATACATGTCACATATAGATACATGTCACATATAGATACATGTCACATATAGATACATGTCACATATAGATACATGTCACATATAGATACATGTCACATATAGATACATGTCACATATAGATACATGTCACATATAGATACATGTCACATATAGATACATGTCACATATAGATACATGTCACATATAGATACATGTCACATATAGATACATGTCACATATAGATACATGTCACATATAGATACATGTCACATATAGATACATGTCACATATAGATACATGTCACATATAGATACATGTCACATATAGATACATGTCACATATAGATACATGTCACATATAGATACATGTCACATATAGATACATGTCACATATAGATACATGTCACATATAGATACATGTCACATATAGATACATGTCACATATAGATACATGTCACATATAGATACATGTCACATATAGATACATGTCACATATAGATACATGTCACATATAGATACATGTCACATATAGATACATGTCACATATAGATACATGTCACATATAGATACATGTCACATATAGATACATGTCACATATAGATACATGTCACATATAGATACATGTCACATATAGATACATGTCACATATAGATACATGTCACATATAGATACATGTCACATATAGATACATGTCACATATAGATACATGTCACATATAGATACATGTCACATATAGATACATGTCACATATAGATACATGTAACATATAGATACATGTCACATATAGATACATGTCACATATAGATACATGTCACATATAGATACATGTCACATATAGATACATGTAACATATAGATACATGTCACATATAGATACATGTAACATATAGATACATGTCACATATAGATACATGTCACATATAGATACATGTCACATATAGATACATGTCACATATAGATACATGTCACATATAGATACATGTCACATATAGATACATGTCACATATAGATACATGTCACATATAGATACATGTCACATATAGATACATGTCACATATAGATACATGTCACATATAGATACATGTCACATATAGATACATGTCACATATAGATACATGTCACATATAGATACATGTCACATATAGATACATGTCACATATAGATACATGTCACATATAGATACATGTCACATATAGATACATGTCACATATAGATACATGTCACATATAGATACATGTCACATATAGATACATGTCACATATAGATACATGTCACATATAGATACATGTCACATATAGATACATGTAACATATAGATACATGTCACATATAGATACATGTCACATATAGATACATGTCACATATAGATACATGTCACATATAGATACATGTCACATATAGATACATGTCACATATAGATACATGTCACATATAGATACATGTCACATATAGATACATGTCACATATAGATACATGTCACATATAGATACATGTCACATATAGATACATGTCACATATAGATACATGTCACATATAGATACATGTCACATATAGATACATGTCACATATAGATACATGTCACATATAGATACATGTCACATATAGATACATGTCACATATAGATACATGTCACATATAGATACATGTAACATATAGATACATGTCACATATAGATACATGTCACATATAGATACATGTAACATATAGATACATGTCACATATAGATACATGTCACATATAGATACATGTCACATATAGATACATGTCACATATAGATACATGTCACATATAGATACATGTCACATATAGATACATGTCACATATAGATACATGTCACATATAGATACATGTCACATATAGATACATGTCACATATAGATACATGTCACATATAGATACATGTCACATATAGATACATGTCACATATAGATACATGTCACATATAGATACATGTCACATATAGATACATGTCACATATAGATACATGTCACATATAGATACATGTCACATATAGATACATGTCACATATAGATACATGTCACATATAGATACATGTCACATATAGATACATGTCACATATAGATACATGTCACATATAGATACATGTCACATATAGATACATGTCACATATAGATACATGTCACATATAGATACATGTCACATATAGATACATGTCACATATAGATACATGTCACATATAGATACATGTCACATATAGATACATGTCACATATAGATACATGTCACATATAGATACATGTCACATATAGATACATGTCACATATAGATACATGTCACATATAGATACATGTCACATATAGATACATGTCACATATAGATACATGTCACATATAGATACATGTAACATATAGATACATGTCACATATAGATACATGTCACATATAGATACATGTCACATATAGATACATGTCACATATAGATACATGTCACATATAGATACATGTCACATATAGATACATGTCACATATAGATACATGTCACATATAGATACATGTCACATATAGATACATGTCACATATAGATACATGTCACATATAGATACATGTCACATATAGATACATGTCACATATAGATACATGTCACATATAGATACATGTCACATATAGATACATGTCACATATAGATACATGTCACATATAGATACATGTCACATATAGATACATGTCACATATAGATACATGTCACATATAGATACATGTCACATATAGATACATGTCACATATAGATACATGTCACATATAGATACATGTCACATATAGATACATGTCACATATAGATACATGTCACATATAGATACATGTCACATATAGATACATGTCACATATAGATACATGTCACATATAGATACATGTCACATATAGATACATGTCACATATAGATACATGTCACATATAGATACATGTCACATATAGATACATGTCACATATAGATACATGTCACATATAGATACATGTCACATATAGATACATGTCACATATAGATACATGTCACATATAGATACATGTCACATATAGATACATGTCACATATAGATACATGTCACATATAGATACATGTCACATATAGATACATGTCACATATAGATACATGTCACATATAGATACATGTCACATATAGATACATGTCACATATAGATACATGTCACATATAGATACATGTCACATATAGATACATGTCACATATAGATACATGTCACATATAGATACATGTCACATATAGATACATGTCACATATAGATACATGTCACATATAGATACATGTCACATATAGATACATGTCACATATAGATACATGTCACATATAGATACATGTCACATATAGATACATGTCACATATAGATACATGTCACATATAGATACATGTCACATATAGATACATGTCACATATAGATACATGTCACATATAGATACATGTCACATATAGATACATGTCACATATAGATACATGTCACATATAGATACATGTCACATATAGATACATGTCACATATAGATACATGTCACATATAGATACATGTCACATATAGATACATGTCACATATAGATACATGTCACATATAGATACATGTCACATATAGATACATGTCACATATAGATACATGTCACATATAGATACATGTCACATATAGATACATGTCACATATAGATACATGTCACATATAGATACATGTCACATATAGATACATGTCACATATAGATACATGTCACATATAGATACATGTCACATATAGATACATGTCACATATAGATACATGTCACATATAGATACATGTCACATATAGATACATGTCACATATAGATACATGTCACATATAGATACATGTCACATATAGATACATGTCACATATAGATACATGTCACATATAGATACATGTCACATATAGATACATGTCACATATAGATACATGTCACATATAGATACATGTCACATATAGATACATGTCACATATAGATACATGTCACATATAGATACATGTCACATATAGATACATGTCACATATAGATACATGTCACATATAGATACATGTCACATATAGATACATGTCACATATAGATACATGTCACATATAGATACATGTCACATATAGATACATGTCACATATAGATACATGTCACATATAGATACATGTCACATATAGATACATGTCACATATAGATACATGTCACATATAGATACATGTCACATATAGATACATGTCACATATAGATACATGTCACATATAGATACATGTCACATATAGATACATGTCACATATAGATACATGTCACATATAGATACATGTCACATATAGATACACGTCACATATAGATACATGTCACATATAGATACATGTCACATATAGATACATGTCACATATAGATACATGTCACATATAGATACATGTCACATATAGATACATGTCACATATAGATACATGTCACATATAGATACATGTCACATATAGATACATGTCACATATAGATACATGTCACATATAGATACATGTCACATATAGATACATGTCACATATAGATACATGTCACATATAGATACATGTCACATATAGATACATGTCACATATAGATACATGTCACATATAGATACATGTCACATATAGATACATGTCACATATAGATACATGTCACATATAGATACATGTCACATATAGATACATGTCACATATAGATACATGTCACATATAGATACATGTCACATATAGATACATGTCACATATAGATACATGTCACATATAGATACATGTCACATATAGATACATGTCACATATAGATACATGTCACATATAGATACATGTCACATATAGATACATGTCACATATAGATACATGTCACATATAGATACATGTCACATATAGATACATGTCACATATAGATACATGTCACATATAGATACATGTCACATATAGATACATGTCACATATAGATACATGTCACATATAGATACATGTCACATATAGATACATGTCACATATAGATACATGTCACATATAGATACATGTCACATATAGATACATGTCACATATAGATACATGTCACATATAGATACATGTCACATATAGATACATGTCACATATAGATACATGTCACATATAGATACATGTCACATATAGATACATGTCACATATAGATACATGTCACATATAGATACATGTCACATATAGATACATGTCACATATAGATACATGTCACATATAGATACATGTCACATATAGATACATGTCACATATAGATACATGTCACATATAGATACATGTCACATATAGATACATGTCACATATAGATACATGTCACATATAGATACATGTAACATATAGATACATGTCACATATAGATACATGTCACATATAGATACATGTCACATATAGATACATGTCACATATAGATACATGTCACATATAGATACATGTCACATATAGATACATGTCACATATAGATACATGTCACATATAGATACATGTCACATATAGATACATGTCACATATAGATACATGTCACATATAGATACATGTCACATATAGATACATGTCACATATAGATACATGTCACATATAGATACATGTCACATATAGATACATGTCACATATAGATACATGTCACATATAGATACATGTCACATATAGATACATGTCACATATAGATACATGTCACATATAGATACATGTCACATATAGATACATGTCACATATAGATACATGTCACATATAGATACATGTCACATATAGATACATGTAACATATAGATACATGTCACATATAGATACATGTCACATATAGATACATGTCACATATAGATACATGTAACATATAGATACATGTCACATATAGATACATGTCACATATAGATACATGTCACATATAGATACATGTCACATATAGATACATGTCACATATAGATACATGTCACATATAGATACATGTCACATATAGATACATGTCACATATAGATACATGTCACATATAGATACATGTCACATATAGATACATGTCACATATAGATACATGTCACATATAGATACATGTCACATATAGATACATGTCACATATAGATACATGTCACATATAGATACATGTCACATATAGATACATGTCACATATAGATACATGTCACATATAGATACATGTCACATATAGATACATGTCACATATAGATACATGTCACATATAGATACATGTCACATATAGATACATGTCACATATAGATACATGTCACATATAGATACATGTCACATATAGATACATGTCACATATAGATACATGTCACATATAGATACATGTCACATATAGATACATGTCACATATAGATACATGTCACATATAGATACATGTCACATATAGATACATGTCACATATAGATACATGTCACATATAGATACATGTCACATATAGATACATGTCACATATAGATACATGTCACATATAGATACATGTCACATATAGATACATGTCACATATAGATACATGTCACATATAGATACATGTCACATATAGATACATGTCACATATAGATACATGTCACATATAGATACATGTCACATATAGATACATGTCACATATAGATACATGTCACATATAGATACATGTCACATATAGATACATGTCACATATAGATACATGTCACATATAGATACATGTCACATATAGATACATGTCACATATAGATACATGTCACATATAGATACATGTCACATATAGATACATGTCACATATAGATACATGTCACATATAGATACATGTCACATATAGATACATGTCACATATAGATACATGTCACATATAGATACATGTCACATATAGATACATGTCACATATAGATACATGTCACATATAGATACATGTCACATATAGATACATGTCACATATAGATACATGTCACATATAGATACATGTCACATATAGATACATGTCACATATAGATACATGTCACATATAGATACATGTCACATATAGATACATGTCACATATAGATACATGTCACATATAGATACATGTCACATATAGATACATGTCACATATAGATACATGTCACATATAGATACATGTCACATATAGATACATGTCACATATAGATACATGTCACATATAGATACATGTCACATATAGATACATGTCACATATAGATACATGTCACATATAGATACATGTCACATATAGATACATGTCACATATAGATACATGTCACATATAGATACATGTCACATATAGATACATGTCACATATAGATACATGTCACATATAGATACATGTCACATATAGATACATGTCACATATAGATACATGTCACATATAGATACACGTCACATATAGATACATGTCACATATAGATACATGTCACATATAGATACATGTCACATATAGATACATGTCACATATAGATACATGTCACATATAGATACATGTCACATGTAGATACACGTCACATATAGATACATGTAACATATAGATACATGTAACATATAGATACATGTCACATATAGATACATGTCACATATAGATACATGTCACATATAGATACATGTCACATATAGATACATGTAACATATAGATACATGTCACATATAGATACATGTACATATAGATACATGTCACATATAGATACATGTCACATATAGATACATGTCACATATAGATACATGTCACATATAGATACATGTAACATATAGATACATGTAACATATAGATACATGTACACATATAGATACATGTCACATATAGATACATGTCACATATAGATACATGTCACATATAGATACACTGTCACATATAGATACACGTCACATATAGATACACGTCACATATAGATACACGTCACATATAGATACACGTCACATATAGATACACGTCACATATAGATACACGTCACATATAGATACACGTCACATATAGATACACGTCACATATAGATACACGTCACATATAGATACACGTCACATATAGATACACGTCACATATAGATACACGTCACATATAGATACACGTCACATATAGATACACGTCACATATAGATACACTGTCACATATAGATACATGTCACATATAGATACATGTAACATATAGATACATGTAACATATAGATACATGTAACATATAGATACATGTCACATATAGATACATGTCACATATAGATACACGGTCACATATAGATACATGTCACATATAGATACATGTCACATATAGATACATGTCACATATAGATACATGTAACATATAGATACATGTCACATATAGATACATGTAACATATAGATACATGTAACATATAGATACATGTAACATATAGATACATGTCACATATAGATACATGTAACATATAGATACATGTAACATATAGATACACGTCACATATAGATACATGTCACATATAGATACATTGTCACATATAGATACACTGTCACATATAGATACATGTCACATATAGATACATGTAACATATAGATACATGTAACATATAGATACATGTCACATATAGATACACGTCACATATAGATACATGTCACATATAGATACACGTCACATATAGATACATGTCACATATAGATACATGTCACATATAGATACACGTCACATATAGATACACGTCACATATAGATACATGTAACATATAGATACATGTCACATATAGATACATGTCACATATAGATACATGTCACATATAGATACATGTCACATATAGATACACGTCACATATAGATACACTGTCACATATAGATACATGTCACATATAGATACATGTCACATATAGATACATGTCACATATAGATACATGTAACATATAGATACATGTAACATATAGATACATGTCACATATAGATACACGTCACATATAGATACACGTCACATATAGATACATGTCACATATAGATACATGTCACATATAGATACATGTCACATATAGATACACGTCACATATAGATACACGTCACATATAGATACATGTCACATATAGATACACGTCACATATAGATACACGTCACATATAGATACACTGTCACATATAGATACATGTCACATATAGATACACTGTCACATATAGATACATGTCACATATAGATACACGTCACATATAGATACACGTCACATATAGATACACGTCACATATAGATACACGTCACATATAGATACACGTCACATATAGATACACGTCACATATAGATACATGTCACATATAGATACACGTCACATATAGATACACGTCACATATAGATACACGTCACATATAGATACACGTCACATATAGATACACGTCACATATAGATACATGTCACATATAGATACATGTCACATATAGATACACGTCACATATAGATACACTGTCACATATAGATACATGTCACATATAGATACATGTAACATATAGATACACGTCACATATAGATACACGTCACATATAGATACATGTCACATATAGATACATGTCACATATAGATACACGTCACATATAGATACATGTCACATATAGATACACGTCACATATAGATACACGTCACATATAGATACATCGTCACATATAGATACACTGTCACATATAGATACATGTCACATATAGATACATGTCACATATAGATACACGTCACATATAGATACACGTCACATATAGATACACGTCACATATAGATACATGTCACATATAGATACACTGTCACATATAGATACATGTCACATATAGATACACGTCACATATAGATACACTGTAACATATAGATACACGTCACATATAGATACACGTCACATATAGATACATGTAACATATAGATACACGTCACATATAGATACACGTCACATATAGATACATGTCACATATAGATACATGTCACATATAGATACATGTCACATATAGATACACGTCACATATAGATACACGTCACATATAGATACATGTAACATATAGATACATGTCACATATAGATACATGTCACATATAGATACACGTCACATATAGATACACTGTCACATATAGATACATGTAACATATAGATACACGTCACATATAGATACATGTAACATATAGATACACTGTCACATATAGATACATGTCACATATAGATACACGTCACATATAGATACATGTCACATATAGATACACGTCACATATAGATACATGTCACATATAGATACACGTCACATATAGATACACGTCACATATAGATACATGTCACATATAGATACACGTCACATATAGATACATGTCACATATAGATACATGTCACATATAGATACATGTCACATATAGATACATGTCACATATAGATACACTGTCACATATAGATACATGTCACATATAGATACATGTCACATATAGATACACGTCACATATAGATACATGTAACATATAGATACATGTAACATATAGATACATGTAACATATAGATACATGTCACATATAGATACATGTCACATATAGATACACGTCACATATAGATACATGTAACATATAGATACACGTCACATATAGATACATGTCACATATAGATACATGTCACATATAGATACACTGTCACATATAGATACATGTCACATATAGATACATGTAACATATAGATACATGTCACATATAGATACATGTCACATATAGATACACTGTCACATATAGATACATGTCACATATAGATACATGTCACATATAGATACACGTCACATATAGATACACGTCACATATAGATACATGTAACATATAGATACATGTAACATATAGATACATGTCACATATAGATACACTGTCACATATAGATACACTGTCACATATAGATACATGTAACATATAGATACATGTAACATATAGATACATGTCACATATAGATACACGTCACATATAGATACACGTCACATATAGATACACGTCACATATAGATACACGTCACATATAGATACACGTCACATATAGATACACTGTCACATATAGATACATGTCACATATAGATACATGTCACATATAGATACACGTCACATATAGATACATGTAACATATAGATACATGTAACATATAGATACATGTCACATATAGATACATGTCACATATAGATACATGTCACATATAGATACATGTCACATATAGATACACTGTCACATATAGATACATGTCACATATAGATACATGTAACATATAGATACATGTCACATATAGATACATGTCACATATAGATACATGTCACATATAGATACACGTCACATATAGATACATGTAACATATAGATACATGTAACATATAGATACATGTAACATATAGATACATGTCACATATAGATACATGTCACATATAGATACATGTCACATATAGATACATGTCACATATAGATAGACGTCACATATAGATACATGTAACATATAGATACATGTCACATATAGATACACGTCACATATAGATACATGTAACATATAGATACATGTAACATATAGATACATGTCACATATAGATACATGTCACATATAGATACACGTCACATATAGATACATGTCACATATAGATACATGTCACATATAGATACATGTCACATATAGATACATGTCACATATAGATAGACGTCACATATAGATACATGTAACATATAGATACATGTCACATATAGATACACGTCACATATAGATACATGTAACATATAGATACATGTAACATATAGATACACGTAACATATAGATACACGTCACATATAGATACATGTCACATATAGATACATGTCACATATAGATACACGTCACATAGATACATAATAGATACATGTAACATATAGATACATGTCACATATAGATACATGTAACATATAGATACATGTGACATATAGATACATGTAACATATAGATACATGTAACATATAGATACATGTCACATATAGATACACGTCACATATAGATACATGTAACATATAGATACATGTCACATATAGATACATGTAACATATAGATACATGTAACATATAGATACATGTCACATATAGATACACGTCACATATAGATACATGTAACATATAGATACATGTAACATATAGATACATGTCACATATAGATACATGTAACATATAGATACACGTCACATATAGATACATGTAACATATAGATACATGTCACATATAGATACACGTCACATATAGATACATGTCACATATAGATACATGTAACATATAGATACATGTAACATATAGATACATGTCACATATAGATACACGTCACATATAGATACATGTAACATATAGATACATGTCACATATAGATACATGTAACATATAGATACACGTCACATATAGATACATGTAACATATAGATACATGTCACATATAGATACATGTAACATATAGATACACGTCACATATAGATACATGTAACATATAGATACATGTCACATATAGATACATGTAACATATAGATACACGTCACATATAGATACATGTCACATATAGATACATGTAACATATAGATACATGTCACATATAGATACACGTCACATATAGATACATGTAACATATAGATACATGTCACATATAGATACATGTCACATATAGATACATGTAACATATAGATACATGTCACATATAGATACACGTCACATATAGATACATGTAACATATAGATACATGTCACATATAGATACACGTCACATATAGATACATGTAACATATAGATACATGTAACATATAGATACACGTAACATATAGATACATGTCACATATAGATACATGTCACATATAGATACATGTCACATATAGATACATGTAACATATAGATACATGTCACATATAGATACATGTCACATATAGATACATGTAACATATAGATACATGTAACATATAGATACATGTAACATATAGATACATGTCACATATAGATACATGTCACATATAGATACATGTAACATATAGATACATGTCACATATAGATACATGTCACATATAGATACATGTCACATATAGATACATGTCACATATAGATACATGTCACATATAGATACATGTAACATATAGATACACGTCACATATAGATACATGTAACATATAGATACATGTCACATATAGATACATGTCACATATAGATACATGTAACATATAGATACATGTAACATATAGATACACGTCACATATAGATACATGTAACATATAGATACATGTAACATATAGATACACGTCACATATAGATACATGTAACATATAGATACATGTAACATATAGATACATGTCACATATAGATACATGTAACATATAGATACATGTCACATATAGATACATGTAACATATAGATACATGTCACATATAGATACATGTCACATATAGATACATGTAACATATAGATACATGTCACATATAGATACATGTCACATATAGATACATGTCACATATAGATACATGTAACATATAGATACATGTCACATATAGATACATGTCACATATAGATACATGTAACATATAGATACATGTAACATATAGATACATGTAACATATAGATACATGTCACATATAGATACATGTCACATATAGATACATGTAACATATAGATACATGTCACATATAGATACATGTCACATATAGATACATGTCACATATAGATACATGTAACATATAGATACATGTCACATATAGATACATGTAACATATAGATACACGTCACATATAGATACATGTAACATATAGATACATGTCACATATAGATACATGTCACATATAGATACATGTAACATATAGATACATGTAACATATAGATACACGTCACATATAGATACATGTAACATATAGATACATGTAACATATAGATACACGTCACATATAGATACATGTAACATATAGATACATGTAACATATAGATACATGTCACATATAGATACATGTAACATATAGATACATGTCACATATAGATACATGTCACATATAGATACATGTCACATATAGATACACGTCACATATAGATACATGTCACATATAGATACATGTCACATATAGATACACGTCACATATAGATACATGTCACATATAGATACATGTCACATATAGATACATGTCACATATAGATACATGTCACATATAGATACATGTAACATATAGATACATGTCACATATAGATACATGTCACATATAGATACACGTCACATATAGATACATGTCACATATAGATACATGTCACATATAGATACATGTCACATATAGATACATGTCACATATAGATACACGTCACATATAGATACACGTCACATATAGATACACGTCACATATAGATACATGTCACATATAGATACATGTCACATATAGATACACGTCACATATAGATACACGTCACATATAGATACATGTCACATATAGATACACGTCACATATAGATACATGTCACATATAGATACACGTCACATATAGATACATGTCACATATAGATACATGTCACATATAGATACATGTCACATATAGATACATGTCACATATAGATACATGTCACATATAGATACACGTCACATATAGATACATGTCACATATAGATACATGTCACATATAGATACATGTCACATATAGATACATGTCACATATAGATACATGTCACATATAGATACATGTCACATATAGATACATGTCACATATAGATACATGTCACATATAGATACACGTCACATATAGATACATGTAACATATAGATACATGTCACATATAGATACACGTCACATATAGATACATGTCACATATAGATACATGTCACATATAGATACATGTCACATATAGATACATGTCACATATAGATACATGTCACATGTAGATACATGTCACATATAGATACATGTAACATATAGATACACGTCACATATAGATACACGTCACATATAGATACATGTAACATATAGATACACGTCACATATAGATACATGTAACATATAGATACACGTCACATATAGATACATGTAACATATAGATACACGTCACATATAGATACATGTAACATATAGATACACGTCACATATAGATACATGTAACATATAGATACATGTAACATATAGATACACGTCACATATAGATACATGTCACATATAGATACATGTCACATATAGATACATGTAACATATAGATACATGTCACATATAGATACATGTCACATATAGATACACGTCACATATAGATACATGTCACATATAGATACATGTCACATATAGATACACGTCACATATAGATACACGTCACATATAGATACATGTAACATATAGATACATGTAACATATAGATACATGTAACATATAGATACATGTCACATATAGATACACGTCACATATAGATACATGTAACATATAGATACATGTCACATATAGATACATGTCACATATAGATACATGTCACATATAGATACATGTCACATATAGATACACGTCACATATAGATACATGTCACATATAGATACATGTAACATATAGATACATGTAACATATAGATACATGTCACATATAGATACATGTCACATATAGATACACGTCACATATAGATACATGTAACATATAGATACATGTAACATATAGATACATGTAACATATAGATACATGTCACATATAGATACATGTCACATATAGATACATGTCACATATAGATACATGTCACATATAGATAGACGTCACATATAGATACATGTAACATATAGATACATGTCACATATAGATACACGTCACATATAGATACATGTAACATATAGATACATGTAACATATAGATACATGTCACATATAGATACATGTCACATATAGATACACGTCACATATAGATACATGTCACATATAGATACATGTCACATATAGATACATGTCACATATAGATAGACGTCACATATAGATACATGTAACATATAGATACATGTCACATATAGATACACGTCACATATAGATACATGTCACATATAGATACATGTAACATATAGATACATGTAACATATAGATACATGTCACATATAGATACATGTAACATATAGATACATGTCACATATAGATACATGTCACATATAGATACATGTCACATATAGATACATGTCACATATAGATACACGTCACATATAGATACACGTCACATATAGATACACGTCACATATAGATACATGTAACATATAGATACATGTCACATATAGATACATGTCACATATAGATACATGTCACATATAGATACACGTCACATATAGATACATGTCACATATAGATACACGTCACATATAGATACATGTCACATATAGATACATGTCACATATAGATACACGTCACATATAGATACACGTCACATATAGATACACGTCACATATAGATACACGTCACATATAGATACACGTCACATATAGATACATGTCACATATAGATACATGTAACATATAGATACATGTCACATATAGATACACGTCACATATAGATACATGTAACATATAGATACATGTCACATATAGATACACGTCACATATAGATACATGTCACATATAGATACACGTCACATATAGATACACGTCACATATAGATACACGTCACATATAGATACACGTCACATATAGATACACGTCACATATAGATACATGTCACATATAGATACACGTCACATATAGATACACGTCACATATAGATACATGTCACATATAGATACATGTAACATATAGATACATGTCACATATAGATACATGTCACATATAGATACATGTCACATATAGATACACGTCACATATAGATACATGTAACATATAGATACATGTAACATATAGATACATGTCACATATAGATACATGTAACATATAGATACACGTCACATATAGATACATGTAACATATAGATACATGTCACATATAGATACATGTAACATATAGATACATGTCACATATAGATACATGTAACATATAGATACATGTCACATATAGATACATGTCACATATAGATACATGTCACATATAGATACACGTCACATATAGATACATGTCACATATAGATACACGTCACATATAGATACATGTAACATATAGATACATGTCACATATAGATACATGTCACATATAGATACACGTCACATATAGATACATGTAACATATAGATACATGTAACATATAGATACATGTCACATATAGATACACGTCACATATAGATACATGTCACATATAGATACACGTCACATATAGATACATGTAACATATAGATACACGTCACATATAGATACACGTCACATATAGATACACGTAACATATAGATACATGTAACATATAGATACATGTAACATATAGATACATGTCACATATAGATACATGTAACATATAGATACATGTAACATATAGATACATGTAACATATAGATACATGTAACATATAGATACATGTAACATATAGATACATGTAACATATAGATACATGTCACATATAGATACACGTCACATATAGATACACGTAACATATAGATACATGTAACATATAGATACATGTAACATATAGATACATGTCACATATAGATACATGTAACATATAGATACATGTAACATATAGATACATGTGACATATAGATACATGTAACATATAGATACATGTAACATATAGATACATGTCACATATAGATACACGTCACATATAGATACATGTAACATATAGATACATGTAACATATAGATACATGTCACATATAGATACATGTCACATATAGATACATGTAACATATAGATACATGTAACATATAGATACATGTAACATATAGATACATGTCACATATAGATACATGTCACATATAGATACATGTAACATATAGATACATGTCACATATAGATACACGTCACATATAGATACATGTCACATATAGATACATGTCACATATAGATACATGTCACATATAGATACATGTAACATATAGATACATGTAACATATAGATACACGTAACATATAGATACACGTCACATATAGATACATGTCACATATAGATACATGTCACATATAGATACACGTCACATATAGATACATGTAACATATAGATACATGTCACATATAGATACATGTAACATATAGATACATGTCACATATAGATACATGTAACATATAGATACATGTCACATATAGATACATGTAACATATAGATACACGTCACATATAGATACATGTAACATATAGATACATGTCACATATAGATACATGTCACATATAGATACACGTCACATATAGATACATGTAACATATAGATACATGTCACATATAGATACACGTCACATATAGATACATGTAACATATAGATACACGTCACATATAGATACATGTCACATATAGATACACGTCACATATAGATACATGTAACATATAGATACATGTCACATATAGATACACGTCACATATAGATACATGTAACATATAGATACATGTAACATATAGATACATGTAACATATAGATACATGTCACATATAGATACATGTAACATATAGATACATGTAACATATAGATACATGTGACATATAGATACATGTAACATATAGATACATGTAACATATAGATACATGTCACATATAGATACACGTCACATATAGATACATGTAACATATAGATACATGTCACATATAGATACATGTAACATATAGATACATGTAACATATAGATACATGTCACATATAGATACACGTCACATATAGATACATGTAACATATAGATACATGTAACATATAGATACATGTCACATATAGATACATGTAACATATAGATACACGTCACATATAGATACATGTAACATATAGATACATGTCACATATAGATACACGTCACATATAGATACATGTCACATATAGATACATGTAACATATAGATACATGTAACATATAGATACATGTCACATATAGATACACGTCACATATAGATACATGTAACATATAGATACATGTCACATATAGATACATGTAACATATAGATACACGTCACATATAGATACATGTAACATATAGATACATGTCACATATAGATACATGTAACATATAGATACACGTCACATATAGATACATGTAACATATAGATACATGTCACATATAGATACATGTAACATATAGATACACGTCACATATAGATACATGTAACATATAGATACATGTCACATATAGATACATGTAACATATAGATACACGTCACATATAGATACATGTCACATATAGATACATGTAACATATAGATACACGTCACATATAGATACATGTAACATATAGATACATGTCACATATAGATACATGTCACATATAGATACATGTAACATATAGATACATGTAACATATAGATACACGTCACATATAGATACATGTAACATATAGATACATGTAACATATAGATACACGTCACATATAGATACATGTAACATATAGATACATGTAACATATAGATACACGTCACATATAGATACATGTAACATATAGATACATGTAACATATAGATACATGTCACATATAGATACATGTCACATATAGATACATGTAACATATAGATACATGTCACATATAGATACATGTCACATATAGATACATGTCACATATAGATACACGTCACATATAGATACACGTCACATATAGATACATGTCACATATAGATACATGTAACATATAGATACATGTCACATATAGATACATGTCACATATAGATACATGTCACATATAGATACACGTCACATATAGATACATGTAACATATAGATACATGTAACATATAGATACATGTCACATATAGATACATGTAACATATAGATACACGTCACATATAGATACATGTAACATATAGATACATGTCACATATAGATACATGTAACATATAGATACATGTCACATATAGATACATGTAACATATAGATACATGTCACATATAGATACATGTCACATATAGATACATGTCACATATAGATACACGTCACATATAGATACATGTCACATATAGATACACGTCACATATAGATACATGTAACATATAGATACATGTCACATATAGATACATGTCACATATAGATACACGTCACATATAGATACATGTAACATATAGATACATGTAACATATAGATACATGTCACATATAGATACACGTCACATATAGATACATGTCACATATAGATACACGTCACATATAGATACATGTAACATATAGATACACGTCACATATAGATACATGTAACATATAGATACATGTCACATATAGATACATGTCACATATAGATACACGTCACATATAGATACACGTAACATATAGATACATGTAACATATAGATACATGTAACATATAGATACATGTCACATATAGATACATGTAACATATAGATACATGTAACATATAGATACATGTAACATATAGATACATGTAACATATAGATACATGTAACATATAGATACATGTAACATATAGATACATGTCACATATAGATACACGTCACATATAGATACACGTAACATATAGATACATGTAACATATAGATACATGTAACATATAGATACATGTCACATATAGATACATGTAACATATAGATACATGTAACATATAGATACATGTGACATATAGATACATGTAACATATAGATACATGTAACATATAGATACATGTCACATATAGATACACGTCACATATAGATACATGTAACATATAGATACATGTCACATATAGCTACATGTAACATATAGATACATGTAACATATAGATACATGTCACATATAGATACACGTCACATATAGATACATGTAACATATAGATACATGTAACATATAGATACATGTCACATATAGATACATGTAACATATAGATACACGTCACATATAGATACATGTAACATATAGATACATGTCACATATAGATACACGTCACATATAGATACATGTCACATATAGATACATGTAACATATAGATACATGTAACATATAGATACATGTCACATATAGATACATGTAACATATAGATACATGTAACATATAGATACATGTCACATATAGATACACGTCACATATAGATACATGTAACATATAGATACATGTCACATATAGATACACGTCACATATAGATACATGTAACATATAGATACATGTAACATATAGATACATGTCACATATAGATACATGTCACATATAGATACATGTAACATATAGATACATGTAACATATAGATACATGTAACATATAGATACATGTAACATATAGATACATGTCACATATAGATACATGTCACATATAGATACATGTAACATATAGATACATGTAACATATAGATACATGTCACATATAGATACACGTCACATATAGATACATGTCACATATAGATACATGTCACATATAGATACATGTCACATATAGATACATGTAACATATAGATACATGTAACATATAGATACACGTAACATATAGATACACGTCACATATAGATACATGTCACATATAGATACATGTCACATATAGATACACGTCACATATAGATACATGTAACATATAGATACATGTCACATATAGATACATGTAACATATAGATACATGTCACATATAGATACATGTCACATATAGATACATGTAACATATAGATACACGTCACATATAGATACATGTAACATATAGATACATGTCACATATAGATACATGTCACATATAGATACACGTCACATATAGATACATGTAACATATAGATACATGTCACATATAGATACACGTCACATATAGATACATGTAACATATAGATACACGTCACATATAGATACATGTCACATATAGATACACGTCACATATAGATACATGTAACATATAGATACATGTCACATATAGATACACGTCACATATAGATACATGTAACATATAGATACATGTAACATATAGATACATGTAACATATAGATACATGTCACATATAGATACATGTAACATATAGATACATGTAACATATAGATACATGTGACATATAGATACATGTAACATATAGATACATGTAACATATAGATACATGTCACATATAGATACACGTCACATATAGATACATGTAACATATAGATACATGTAACATATAGATACACGTCACATATAGATACATGTCACATATAGATACACGTCACATATAGATACATGTAACATATAGATACATGTCACATATAGATACACGTCACATATAGATACATGTAACATATAGATACATGTAACATATAGATACATGTAACATATAGATACATGTCACATATAGATACATGTAACATATAGATACATGTAACATATAGATACATGTGACATATAGATACATGTAACATATAGATACATGTAACATATAGATACATGTCACATATAGATACACGTCACATATAGATACATGTAACATATAGATACATGTCACATATAGATACATGTAACATATAGATACATGTAACATATAGATACATGTCACATATAGATACACGTCACATATAGATACATGTAACATATAGATACATGTAACATATAGATACATGTCACATATAGATACATGTAACATATAGATACACGTCACATATAGATACATGTAACATATAGATACATGTCACATATAGATACACGTCACATATAGATACATGTCACATATAGATACATGTAACATATAGATACATGTAACATATAGATACATGTCACATATAGATACACGTCACATATAGATACATGTAACATATAGATACATGTCACATATAGATACATGTAACATATAGATACACGTCACATATAGATACATGTCACATATAGATACATGTAACATATAGATACACGTCACATATAGATACATGTAACATATAGATACATGTCACATATAGATACATGTCACATATAGATACATGTAACATATAGATACATGTAACATATAGATACACGTCACATATAGATACATGTAACATATAGATACATGTAACATATAGATACACGTCACATATAGATACATGTAACATATAGATACATGTAACATATAGATACACGTCACATATAGATACATGTAACATATAGATACATGTAACATATAGATACATGTCACATATAGATACATGTCACATATAGATACATGTAACATATAGATACATGTCACATATAGATACATGTCACATATAGATACATGTCACATATAGATACATGTAACATATAGATACATGTCACATATAGATACATGTCACATATAGATACATGTAACATATAGATACATGTAACATATAGATACATGTAACATATAGATACATGTCACATATAGATACATGTCACATATAGATACATGTAACATATAGATACATGTCACATATAGATACATGTCACATATAGATACATGTCACATATAGATACATGTAACATATAGATACATGTCACATATAGATACATGTAACATATAGATACACGTCACATATAGATACATGTAACATATAGATACATGTCACATATAGATACATGTCACATATAGATACATGTAACATATAGATACACGTAACATATAGATACACGTCACATATAGATACATGTAACATATAGATACATGTAACATATAGATACACGTCACATATAGATACATGTAACATATAGATACATGTAACATATAGATACATGTCACATATAGATACATGTAACATATAGATACATGTCACATATAGATACATGTCACATATAGATACACGTCACATATAGATACACGTCACATATAGATACATGTCACATATAGATACATGTCACATATAGATACACGTCACATATAGATACATGTCACATATAGATACATGTCACATATAGATACATGTCACATATAGATACATGTCACATATAGATACATGTAACATATAGATACATGTCACATATAGATACATGTCATATATAGATACACGTCACATATAGATACATGTCACATATAGATACATGTCACATATAGATACATGTCACATATAGATACATGTCACATATAGATACACGTCACATATAGATACACGTCACATATAGATACATGTCACATATAGATACATGTCACATATAGATACATGTCACATATAGATACACGTCACATATAGATACACGTCACATATAGATACATGTCACATATAGATACACGTCACATATAGATACATGTCACATATAGATACACGTCACATATAGATACATGTCACATATAGATACATGTCACATATAGATACATGTCACATATAGATACATGTCACATATAGATACATGTCACATATAGATACACGTCACATATAGATACATGTCACATATAGATACATGTCACGTATAGATACATGTCACATATAGATACATGTCACATATAGATACATGTCACGTATAGATACATGTCACGTATAGATACATGTCACATATAGATACATGTCACATATAGATACATGTCACATATAGATACACGTCACATATAGATACATGTCACATATAGATACATGTCACATATAGATACACGTCACATATAGATACATGTAACATATAGATACATGTCACATATAGATACATGTCACATATAGATACATGTCACATATAGATACATGTCACATATAGATACATGTCACATATAGATACATGTCACATGTAGATACATGTCACATATAGATACATGTAACATATAGATACATGTCACATATAGATACATGTCACATGTAGATACATGTCACATATAGATACATGTCACATATAGATACATGTAACATATAGATACATGTCACATATAGATACATGTCACATATAGATACATGTCACATATAGATACATGTAACATATAGATACACGTCACATATAGATACACGTCACATATAGATACACGTCACATATAGATACATGTCACATATAGATACATGTCACATATAGATACATGTAACATATAGATACATGTCACATATAGATACACGTCACATATAGATACACGTAACATATAGATACATGTAACATATAGATACATGTCACATATAGATACATGTCACATATAGATACACGTCACATATAGATACATGTCACATATAGATACATGTCACATATAGATACATGTCACATATAGATACATGTAACATATAGATACATGTCACATATAGATACACGTCACATATAGATACACGTCACATATAGATACATGTCACATATAGATACATGTAACATATAGATACACGTCACATATAGATACATGTAACATATAGATACATGTCACATATAGATACATGTCACATATAGATACATGTAACATATAGATACACGTCACATATAGATACATGTCACATATAGATACATGTCACATATAGATACATGTAACATATAGATACATGTCACATATAGATACATGTAACATATAGATACACGTCACATATAGATACATGTCACATATAGATACATGTAACATATAGATACACGTCACATATAGATACATGTAACATATAGATACACGTCACATGTAGATACATGTCACATATAGATACATGTCACATATAGATACATGTCACATATAGATACACGTCACATATAGATACATGTCACATATAGATACATGTCACATGTAGATACACGTCACATGTAGATACATGTCACATATAGATACATGTCACATATAGATACATGTCACATATAGATACATGTCACATATAGATACATGTAACATATAGATACATGTCACATATAGATACATGTCACATATAGATACATGTCACATATAGATACATGTCACATATAGATACATGTAACATATAGATACATGTCACATATAGATACATGTAACATATAGATACATGTAACATATAGATACATGTCACATATAGATACATGTCACATATAGATACATGTCACATATAGATACATGTCACATATAGATACATGTAACATATAGATACATGTCACATATAGATACATGTCACATATAGATACATGTCACATATAGATACATGTCACATATAGATACATGTAACATATAGATACACGTCACATATAGATACACGTCACATATAGATACATGTCACATATAGATACACGTCACATATAGATACACGTCACATATAGATACATGTAACATATAGATACACGTCACATATAGATACATGTAACATATAGATACATGTCACATATAGATACATGTCACATATAGATACATGTAACATATAGATACATGTAACATATAGATACATGTCACATATAGATACACGTCACATATAGATACACGTCACATATAGATACACGTCACATATAGATACATGTCACATATAGATACATGTCACATATAGATACACGTCACATATAGATACACGTCACATATAGATACATGTCACATATAGATACATGTAACATATAGATACATGTCACATATAGATACATGTCACATATAGATACATGTCACATATAGATACATGTCACATATAGATACATGTCACATATAGATACATGTCACATATAGATACATGTCACATATAGATACACGTCACATATAGATACACGTCACATATAGATACATGTCACATATAGATACATGTCACATATAGATACATGTCACATATAGATACATGTCACATATAGATACATGTAACATATAGATACATGTCACATATAGATACATGTCACATATAGATACATGTAACATATAGATACATGTCACATATAGATACATGTCACATATAGATACATGTAACATATAGATACACGTCACATATAGATACATGTAACATATAGATACATGTCACATATAGATACATGTCACATATAGATACATGTCACATATAGATACATGTCACATATAGATACATGTAACATATAGATACATGTCACATATAGATACATGTCACATATAGATACATGTAACATATAGATACATGTCACATATAGATACATGTCACATATAGATACACGTCACATGTAGATACATGTCACATATAGATACATGTCACATATAGATACATGTCACATATAGATACATGTCACATATAGATACATGTCACATATAGATACATGTAACATATAGATACATGTCACATATAGATACATGTCACATGTAGATACACGTCACATGTAGATACATGTCACATATAGATACATGTCACATATAGATACATGTCACATATAGATACATGTCACATATAGATACATGTCACATATAGATACATGTCACATATAGATACATGTCACATATAGATACATGTCACATATAGATACATGTAACATATAGATACATGTCACATATAGATACATGTCACATATAGATACATGTCACATATAGATACATGTCACATATAGATACATGTAACATATAGATACACGTCACATATAGATACACGTCACATATAGATACATGTCACATATAGATACATGTAACATATAGATACACGTCACATATAGATACATGTAACATATAGATACATGTCACATATAGATACATGTCACATATAGATACATGTAACATATAGATACATGTAACATATAGATACACGTCACATATAGATACATGTCACATATAGATACATGTCACATATAGATACACGTCACATGTAGATACACGTCACATATAGATACACGTCACATATAGATACATGTCACATATAGATACATGTCACATATAGATACATGTCACATATAGATACATGTAACATATAGATACATGTCACATATAGATACATGTAACATATAGATACATGTCACATATAGATACATGTAACATATAGATACATGTCACATATAGATACATGTCACATATAGATACATGTAACATATAGATACATGTAACATATAGATACATGTCACATATAGATACATGTCACATATAGATACATGTCACATATAGATACATGTAACATATAGATACATGTAACATATAGATACATGTCACATATAGATACATGTAACATATAGATACACGTAACATATAGATACACGTCACATATAGATACATGTCACATATAGATACATGTAACATATAGATACATGTAACATATAGATACACGTCACATATAGATACATGTCACATATAGATACACGTCACATATAGATACACGTCACATGTAGATACACGTCACATATAGATACACGTCACATATAGATACATGTCACATATAGATACATGTCACATATAGATACATGTCACATATAGATACATGTAACATATAGATACATGTCACATATAGATACATGTAACATATAGATACATGTCACATATAGATACATGTCACATATAGATACATGTCACATATAGATACATGTCACATATAGATACATGTCACATATAGATACATGTCACATATAGATACACGTCACATGTAGATACATGTCACATATAGATACATGTCACATATAGATACATGTCACATATAGATACATGTCACATATAGATACATGTCACATATAGATACATGTAACATATAGATACATGTCACATATAGATACATGTCACATATAGATACATGTAACATATAGATACATGTCACATATAGATACATGTCACATATAGATACATGTCACATATAGATACATGTCACATATAGATACATGTCACATATAGATACATGTAACATATAGATACATGTCACATATAGATACATGTCACATATAGATACATGTCACATATAGATACATGTCACATATAGATACATGTCACATATAGATATATGTCACATGTAGATACACGTCACATATAGATACATGTCACATGTAGATACATGTCACATATAGATACATGTCACATATAGATACATGTCACATATAGATACATGTCACATATAGATACATGTAACATATAGATACATGTCACATATAGATACATGTCACATATAGATACATGTCACATATAGATACATGTCACATATAGATACATGTCACATATAGATACATGTAACATATAGATACATGTCACATATAGATACATGTCACATATAGATACATGTCACATATAGATACATGTCACATATAGATACATGTCACATATAGATATATGTCACATGTAGATACACGTCACATGTAGATACATGTCACATGTAGATACATGTCACATATAGATACATGTCACATATAGATACATGTCACATATAGATACATGTCACATATAGATACATGTAACATATAGATACATGTCACATATAGATACATGTCACATATAGATACATGTCACATATAGATACATGTCACATATAGATACATGTCACATATAGATACATGTCACATATAGATACATGTCACATATAGATACATGTCACATATAGATACACGTCACATATAGATACATGTCACATATAGATACATGTCACATATAGATACATGTCACATATAGATACATGTCACATATAGATACATGTCACATATAGATACACGTCACATATAGATACATGTCACATATAGATACACGTCACATATAGATACACTGTCACATATAGATACACGTCACATATAGATACACTGTCACATATAGATACATGTCACATATAGATACATGTCACATATAGATACATGTCACATATAGATACATGTCACATATAGATACACGTCACATATAGATACATGTCACATATAGATACATGTCACATATAGATACATGTCACATATAGATACATGTCACATATAGATACATGTCACATATAGATACACTGTCACATATAGATACACTGTCACATATAGATACACGTCACATATAGATACACTGTCACATATAGATACACGTCACATATAGATACACTGTCACATATAGATACACGTCACATATAGATACATGTCACATATAGATACATGTCACATATAGATACATGTCACATATAGATACATGTCACATATAGATACATGTCACATAGTAGATACACGTCACATATAGATACACGTCACATATAGATACATGTCACATATAGATACATGTCACATATAGATACATGTCACATATAGATACATGTCACATATAGATACATGTCACATATAGATACATGTCACATATAGATACATGTCACATATAGATACACGTCACATATAGATACACTGTCACATGTAGATACACGTCACATATAGATACACTGTCACATATAGATACATGTCACATATAGATACATGTCACATATAGATACATGTCACATATAGATACATGTCACATATAGATACATGTCACATATAGATACATGTCACATATAGATACACTGTCACATATAGATACATGTCACATGTAGATACACGTCACATATAGATACACGTCACATATAGATACATGTCACATATAGATACATGTCACATATAGATACATGTCACATATAGATACATGTCACATATAGATACATGTCACATATAGATACATGTCACATGTAGATACACGTCACATATAGATACATGTCACATATAGATACATGTCACATATAGATACACGTCACATATAGATACATGTCACATATAGATACACGTCGTGTAAAATAGGATGTAAATGATGCGCATTATGCAACAATATATCAAATAATAAATGCAGGAAGTAAAGATATAATATTTTCCCTGCTTGTTCTCTGTGGTTAAAGAAATAGAAACATGCTAATTTGCAGAGCGTTAGATGAGGAGATAGAAAGCGCTTAGCTTAGCTTAGCTTAGCATAAAATCAACTTCTACAGTTCATTAATGAAATGAGTCTTGTTTGTTTTGTGTCCAGAGCTTTATGTGCCGGACTGATCCAGGCTATCTGTTTCCCCCTGTTTCCAGTTGTTATGCTAAGCTAAGCTAGCAGGCTGCTGGCTGTAGCTTCATATGTAACAATATAATTCTATTTAAAGCGATTGGGGAAGACAGTCTCCCGTTTCCTCAAGCCGATGCTTCATATGCACCATATGGAGTCACAGAGTGTGATGAATATAGAGAAGGATAACACAAGCATGTATCTGTTCATTTACTTCTGTTATTTGTATACATTTTTACATATATATATATATATATTTACACCTTTTTTCATATAACTTATACAAACGTATGTATATATAATGCAAGTCATTCATGTTTGTAGCAAGAGGAGGAATAAGAAGGCAGAAGTCCTGCAGCAGCAGCCTGATGTTTATTAAAGACGTGTTCAACAATCACTCCTCAGGTTAACGTCATGAAGTCCACCTTCTGTCCAGTTTAATATGTTTGTGCTCAGAACAGAAGTTCTATGGAGACCTCCTGGTTTCTGCAGCCTCTTAATCATAATAATAATAATAATAATGATAACGGTTCCTTGTGGATTTAGGGATCTGCTCCGTGTTGTTTGAGACCCGGATGGGCTGCATGAAGGAGGTGGTGCCCGAGGAAACCCAGAAGTTCATCTTCTCCGTGGGGGAGATGTTCCGTCTGTCTCACGTCATCGTCCTCTTCCCCAAGTCCGTGTGGCCCTACCTTCCCTTCTGGAAGCAGTTCGTGGCGGCCTGGGACCATCTCTTCAAAGTCGGTGAGCGGCTCGCTTCAGGACGTTCCGTTACAGAACGAGGGTTCAGTTTAATATCACATAGTGTACATGTACTGTACTGTACATGTCTCATGAATACATCATCTACACAACACATCTCAGTTTAATATCACATACTGTACATGTACTGTACTGTACATGTCTCATGAATACATCATCTACACAACACATCTCAGTTTAATATCACATACTGTACATGTACTGTACTGTACATGTCTCATGAATACATCATCTACACAACACATCTCAGTTTAATATCACATACTGTACATGTACTGTACATATCTAATGAATACAAGATACAAGATTATCTACACGACACATCTCGACACGATTCAAAAGGTTTTACATAAAACATGAAACGCATGAAGACAAAGATGAGATCATATTAAAACCATTAATAAGCTCAGAGAAAATAAAAACAAGTGCTAATAATAATGAACAATACAGTATAATCATATAATAGTATAATATGAACGGGACTCGTGTGATCCAAACAAAGTTACTAAAGATGAGAGGAATGCATCACACTGATGGTTTCTCCATGAACTCATAACTGGAGGTGTAACGGACCGTACTGACCCCCCCCCCCCCCCCCACACACACACACACACACAGGCTAACATTAACCAGCACAGTGTAAATAAAGTTTTACTGACGATGGTTCTCCTCCATGAACTATTATCATTATTTATATTATAGTATTTCTGCACAGACACCAAGATGGCTGTTAGCTTGTCTTGCTAGCTAGCTTAGCTAGCTTAGCTAGCTTAGCTAGCTTAGCTAGCTTAGCTAGCTTAGCTAGCTTAGCTAGCTTAGCTAAGTGAAGCTGACATTATGTTCTACAAATGTCTTCATCATTTCAAGTCGATACATTTTAGATTTTAAAATGAATGTAATCCACTCCTTATTGTGGTGGCTTTATTTGTTATCACAGTTAAACTGTAACTAGCATGAGACACACGTGTGCTCTGGTTGTGTCACTGAAGGGTGGGAGGGGAACGCTGATCCAGCAGCAGCAGGTAACGCTGTGTTTAATCAGCTGCACCTCTACAGTACCAGTGAGGATGACGTCCGGCGGGCTGAAAGTATTACATTGTTGTTCTGTGGACCAGGTTCCAGGAGCTCTGGTGGTCTTCGTGTCCTCTGCCGCTCCCCGTCTCTGACTGTTGTCACAAAAGGTTACTAAAGCTCAGCTTCAAGGCCGCTGGCTTTATCAAACCTTTCAAGGTCTCTGGACTCTAGTGACTCCCTCAGAGTCACACAGTTCACCTCCTTCCGCTCCTCGTCAGGAGAACGTGCTTCTATTTCGCCATCTAGTGGGCCAGAGGGTGGAGTGCTGGTTGTCCCGTGATGAACCTGTCTCTGGTGTCTCTGGTGTCTCGTAGCTGAACAGCTGGTGCAGCAGAAGATGGAGGAGATCCAGGAGAAGGTGCACCTGGACCAGAGCGTGGAGGGAGCGTACCTGACTCACCTGCTGCTCGGCGAACAGATGACGGTCACGGAGATCCTGGGCAGCATCACCGAGCTGCTGCTGGCCGGAGTCGACACGGTGACTTGTCTTTGGCTCTTTCGCCTTTTTGACCTCGTTTTGTGTCTTTTTCTCGAGTGTTTGTGTCTCTTTGTGGTTATCTTCTGTCTCTTTGTAGCTGTGCTGTTGCTTCGTGTGTCTTTGCAGCTGTTTCGGTCTCTTTGTAGTGTTTCCGTGTCTCTTTCTGGTCATCTTGTAGGTAAAGGCCGGGGGCCCCTGACACTTTGGGCCCCTGGGCCTCTCCCCCGGAGGGCCTTTCAGTGATTCATCCATGATTATTTCACCTTAAATTGTGCTTCACATCAAGAATACAGTCATATAAATGTTGAAAGAGCAGTTTAGTAGAAGTTAGGCATCACATATCGTTGTTCTCTGTATCATGCATCGCTCGGCGAGCATCACCTCACTGACAGAAGATAACAGCGTGTCCTCCTCTCTGTCGCAGACCTCCAACACCATCTCCTGGTCTCTGTACAACTTGGCGAAGCAGCCGGAGATCCAAGAGCAGTTATACCAGGAAGTGATGAGCGTTTGTCCCGGAGACAAGGTGCCAAACAGCGAAGACATCCATCAGATGCCGTACCTGAAGGCCATCATCAGAGAGACGCTTCGGTCAGAGACGTTCTGTCTTCATCAATAGATTTCATTGACAGGATGCCGGAGACGCAGGTTTGGCTGAAAGGACCAAGTCAATGTCAATGTTGGGGCGTATTGAGGAGCGTCAGCAGACTGACATGCAGCTGGTGGTTTCAACATATCGACCCAGAGGAATGAACATGATGTGTTTTACTGAGAGCATGAATGTCTCTTTAATGTCATATTTAGAGGACATTGGGGACCATAGATACGCTAACACAGCTAGCCTAGCTCTGTCCAGCAGCACCTCTAAAGCTCACTAATAAACACATTATTAATTATTCATACTTTATCTTTTAGGGACATAGATTGTATAAAGAAGTGGACGTAGTCGTCATGACGACTCTCGTTTGTTGTTGGATGTTTTGAAGCCTCGAGTTCGGCATTTTTCCTGTCGCCATCTTGGTTTTGTGAGATTAGTGAACAGGAAGTGACCATACATGGACTGAGGAGGAGTGACGTAGAGACGCCGTATACGTCTCTGGTGTCGACCTGTCAATCAGCGTGTAGCCCCGCCCTAAAGCATCCCCTGCTTTATGGTCTGTGTGACTCTAAATGGACCATAATGTACTAAATGAACATCATGCTGTATTGAAGAAGACTTGAAACTAGAGATTGAGACCATAAACTCATGTTTACAATGTTTACTGAGGTAATAAATCAAGAGAGAAGTAGAGTCATTTTCTCATAGACTTCTATACAACCAGAGGAGTCGCCCCCTGGTGGACACTAGAGAGAATGCAGCTTTAACACGTGAAGCTTTGGCTTCACTTTAAGGAACCGGAGGTTGACGTCTGCTCAGGGACAGAAACCATCGACAAACTGAAAACAGCAAGTTTCATCATGTTTGTATCGGATAGTTGGCGACAGACGTCACTAGAAGATTAGAACAACGAGGTAAAAAGGTCAGACAGCGAGATACAAAGAAGCACACGCTAGAAACATGACATTACAGAGCCGGAGAGTTCTGGTTGCTCTATTCAACGTTTGTGGCAACTTTCAAGTTGAGCTTTACGTTTTTTTGTTTAATCCAACACATTGTTTGTTTAATTCATCCAAGAAGCAAAGCGCGTAACAGACATGAGATCGTTGTTATATTCTGTTCTCCAGTCTGCTCCTCAGGACTCTGAGCTGGTGTTGTGGTCACGTGGTGTCTCAGGGAGGCGGTGGAGTCTTGCATCAGTGGAGTTCCTTCAGTGGATCCTGGTTTCTCTCTGACTCTGTTCTGTGGTCACCAGGTTGTATCCGGTGGTTCCAGGAAACGCTCGAGTGACCGTTGAAAATGAGATCGTGGTTGGAGATCATCTCTTCCCCAAAAACGTGAGAAATCTCCACGATGACCTTTTGATCCTCGCTTCATCTCGAGCTGGTGCTCTCTCATCAGTACCGACTGTAAGTGTGGACGTATGTGCACGTTTGAATCCCACAGACGCTGTTCCACCTGTGCCACTACGCCGTGTCCTATGACGAGAACATCTTCCCCGACGCCCACTCCTTCCTGCCTCAGCGCTGGCTCCGAGGGGCCGAGGAGAAGTCCAGGCAGCACCCGTTCGGGTCGGTGCCGTTCGGTTTTGGGGTCCGGGCGTGTCTGGGGAGACGGGTGGCCGAGCTGGAGATGTACCTCCTCCTGTCGAGGGTAAGAACGTCTCGCTGCTGAGCTCTGGTATCGCTCACTTCTGCTGCTCAGAGTAAGAAATAATCTGAGCAGATTCCTTCTGCACACTTCTGCAAAACACGATGTTTAACATGACGCCACACGGCCTGAAGTACGGAGTCCCAGGAGGGACATACGAATGAATAACGCTGAGAAGAATAAGACTATAAATGTGGACTGTTTAGAGAGGACTAAATCAGAATTCAGAGACAAATAACATGATGTGAAAATGATTATAAGCATGTTCACATCTGCGTGTTCATTTATTTCTGTATGAATGAATGAATATATTTAAATATATATATTTGTTTGCATATAAAGTGGTCAACTTTGTTCTGTATATTTCTTTATTCTTTTTATTTATTTATCTTTATAAAATGTCAGTTATGTTTATTTATTCTTTTCCTTCAAAAAGGAAAAATAAAAATATAAAAATATATATATTTTGAAATATGCAGAATAAATGTCATATTTTCAGAGAGCCGTATTGACTTGATTTTGTAAATTGTTACTGTGACGCGTGGAACCGGAGCACGGAGCTCTGGCTCTTCTTCTCTTCATCTTTGATGCAAAACCCACAAATGTGTCGTCTGACTTCTCACCCAGAACCCACGGCCGTGACATGTGCTGAGCGGACGCTAATCATTAACTCTCAACGTGCGCTGCGTCATGTCAATCAACGTGCTTCTTCCTTCATTCCCACAGCTGATGAAACACTACGAGGTGAGGCCGGATCCGGCCGGCACTGAGGTGACGCCGATCACCAGAACTCTGCTCTGCCCGGCGAAACCCATCAACCTGCAGTTTGTGGACCGAGCGGCGCAGCGGCACTAGTTCATATTCACACCGTGTTTCCTCCGCTCACCGAGCTTTGTTATCCAGCAATGAACCGGAACTGTGGCTCCAAACACGGCTGCGTGGAGACCTGGTGGCTTGTACAGATGATATAGATTATATAGATCACATAGATCATACAGATTATATAGATCACATAGATTATATAGATCATAGAGATTATATAGATCATACAGATTATACAGATAATAGAGATGATACAGATCATGAGGCTGAATGTACAGTTTGCTTGTTGTTTCATGTCAATATGAAGCCTGAATGAATCCTGGAGGAGTGTTGTAGTTCAGTTGTTCGGGACGATGTCTCGCAGCAGAAACTATTTAGTTTCATCAAAATAGTTTAAACAACAGAAGCTATCAGGAGAGGAACATACACGTCATGTAATATTTTACACAACACGTCTTCTTTCAGACTCGAGGAAATAAAACATTGATTTTATTATTTTGTTTATTTACGTCTGTAGATTTCTCCTAAAATCACCAGAAGTTACATTACATAACGCCTCATTTGCATATGTAAACATAACATTTTCAGAAAATTTGTAACACGAAAACAATCAACCGGTGAAGTTTCATGTTGACATCTCAACGTTGTTTTCATTTAAAACTAATGTTTTTATTGTACATATTAAAAACGGCTGATGAGGAAACTACAAAATAAAAGCATTGGCAGTGAGTCGGACTGTGACCTTTATATTAATGTTAACGATTCTTCAGACGGAGCTTTATTCCATATTTTAGTGTTTCTTGTTAATTGTTTTTGTGCAGTTCAATGATTCATATAATAAAGAACCCACAACATGAAGCTTTTAATCGTCTTCTTCCTCTTCCTCCTCATCCTCTCATGAAGACAGAAATGTTCAACTCTGTATTATTTTGTCCACATGGACTGATATGAATCAATAACACTTTATTTATGAAGCACAGTTTAGTGCTTCACATCTACAGAAATACTAAACTATTTAACACAGATCAATGCAAGACTATAACAATTACATTAAATAGATTTCAAAACTACAATAAATTATAAATGAAATAATAGAAAAATAATATTTCAATTTAAATACATTGAAATAAGTGATCTGATAAAATAACAAAGTACAATAAACTGTCACAACTTAAGCACAATAAAGTAATCAAATAAATAATCATTTCTATAAATCATTCATAATCTACGGCGGGCTGAGCAGCGAGTTTAAAGTTCCAGCAGCAACAGAAACATCTCGACTTCAATAACCCTTCTACATCCGGTCTGCTGTTCTACATCCGGTCTGCTGTTCTACATCCGGTCTGCTGTTCTACATCCGGTCTGCTGTTCTACATCCGGTCTGCTGCCGGACAGCGGATTCAGACCTGTGTTTGGTTTTTAATGCTTTTAATAAGTTGTGTTGTCGTCATGAGTAGAGCGGTGCTGCCCTCTAGTGGACTGTTGGGAACTACACGATGCTCTGATTCACTCGTTCATTACTTCATGTCTTCAACAGGTTTATTAATAAATATCTCTGAACAGATGTATTCATGATTAATCACAGTTATCACCACCTCCACTACAAACACAACGCTGTTCACATCATGTCAGCTGCTCCCACGTGATGATGTCACAGGATCTGAGTAATCTATTACACATCAGGTCATTTACAGGTTGCACCTTCACAGCGTGTCCCTCCTGTCTCCTGTCTCCTGTCTCCTGTCTCCTGTCTGGTCACTGAGCCCGACATCAGTGTTCATTCAGTCCAGTGTTCACATATCTCAGCTCGCTTCTTTAGTCTGCTGCTTCTATTTCTGTTTCATCATCATTACGACGCGTTCAAAGGGATCCACCCCGGAGACAGTTAGAGGTGTTCGTGTCTCTTTGTAGTCTTTGTGTGTGTTTGTAGTCATTGTGTGTGTTTGTAGTCATTGTGTGTGTTTGTAGTTATTGTGTCTCTTTGTAGTCTTTGTGTCTCTTTGTAGTCTTTGTGTGTGTTTGTAGTCATTGTGTGTGTTTGTAGTCTTTGTGTCTCTTTGTAGTCTTTGTGTGTGTTTGTAGTCATTGTGTGTGTTTGTAGTTATTGTGTGTGTTTGTAGTCTTTGTGTGTGTTTGTAGTCATTGTGTGTGTTTGTAGTCATCGTGTGTGTTTGTAGTCTTTGTGTGTGTTTGTAGTCATTGTGTGTGTTTGTAGTCTTTGTGTGTGTTTGTAGTCTTTGTGTGTGTTTGTAGTCATTGTGTGTGTTTGTAGTTATTGTGTGTGTTTGTAGTCATTGTGTGTGTTTGTAGTCATTGTGTGTGTTTGTAGTCTTTGTGTGTTTTTGTAGTCATCGTGTGTGTTTGTAGTCTTTGTGTGTGTTTGTAGTCTTTGTGTCTCTTTGTAGTCTTTGTGTCTCTTTGTATTCTTTGTGTGTGTTTGTAGTATTTGTGTGTGTTTGTAGTCTTTGTGTGTGTTTGTAGTCATCGTGTGTGTTTGTAGTCTTTGTGTGTTTAGTCATCGTGTGTGTTTGTAGTCTTTGTGTGTGTTTGTAGTCATAGTGTGTGTTTGTAGTCATTGTGTGTGTTTGTAGTCTTTGTGTGTGTTTGTAGTCTTTGTGTGTGTTTGTGGTATTTGTGTGTGTTTGTAGGCTTTGTGTGTGTTTGTAGTCATTGTGTGTGTTTGTAGTCTTTGTGTGTGTTTGTAGTCATCGTGTGTGTTTGTAGTCTTTGTGTGTGTTTGTAGTCATCGTGTGTGTTTGTAGTCTTTGTGTGTGTTTGTAGTCTTTGTGTGTGTTTGTAGTCATCGTGTGTGTTTGTAGTCTTTGTGTGTGTTTGTAGTCTTTGTGTGTGTTTGTAGTCATTGTGTGTGTTTGTAGTCTTTGTGTGTGTTTGTAGTCTTTGTGTGTGTTTGTAGTCATCGTGTGTGTTTGTAGTCTTTGTGTGTGTTTGTTGTCATTGTGTGTGTTTGTAGTCATTGTGTGTGTTTGTAGTCTTTGTGTGTGTTTGTAGTCATTGTGTGTGTTTGTAGTCATCGTGTGTGTTTGTAGTATTTGTGTGTGTTTGTAGTCATCGTGTGTGTTTGTAGTCATTGTGTGTGTTTGTAGTCATTGTGTGTGTTTGTAGTCTTTGTGTGTGTTTGTAGTATTTATGTGTGTTTGTAGTCTTTGTGTGTGTTTGTAGTATTTGTGTGTGTTTGTAGTCATTGTGTGTGTTTGTAGTCATCGTGTGTGTTTGTAGTCATCGTGTGTGTTTGTAGTCTTTGTGTGTGTTTGTAGTCATTGTGTGTGTTTGTAGTCTTTGTGTGTGTTTGTAGTCTTTGTGTGTGTTTGTAGTCATTGTGTGTGTTTGTAGTCATTGTGTGTGTTTGTAGTCATTGTGTGTGTTTGTAGTCTTTGTGTGTTTTTGTAGTCATCGTGTGTGTTTGTAGTCTTTGTGTGTGTTTGTAGTCTTTGTGTCTCTTTGTAGTCTTTGTGTCTCTTTGTATTCTTTGTGTGTGTTTGTAGTATTTGTGTGTGTTTGTAGTCTTTGTGTGTGTTTGTAGTCATCGTGTGTGTTTGTAGTCTTTGTGTGTTTAGTCATCGTGTGTGTTTGTAGTCTTTGTGTGTGTTTGTAGTCATAGTGTGTGTTTGTAGTCATTGTGTGTGTTTGTAGTCTTTGTGTGTGTTTGTAGTCTTTGTGTGTGTTTGTGGTATTTGTGTGTGTTTGTAGGCTTTGTGTGTGTTTGTAGTCATTGTGTGTGTTTGTAGTCTTTGTGTGTGTTTGTAGTCATCGTGTGTGTTTGTAGTCTTTGTGTGTGTTTGTAGTCATCGTGTGTGTTTGTAGTCTTTGTGTGTGTTTGTAGTCTTTGTGTGTGTTTGTAGTCATTGTGTGTGTTTGTAGTCTTTGTGTGTGTTTGTAGTCTTTGTGTGTGTTTGTAGTCATCGTGTGTGTTTGTAGTCTTTGTGTGTGTTTGTTGTCATTGTGTGTGTTTGTAGTCATTGTGTGTGTTTGTAGTCTTTGTGTGTGTTTGTAGTCATTGTGTGTGTTTGTAGTCATCGTGTGTGTTTGTAGTATTTGTGTGTGTTTGTAGTCATCGTGTGTGTTTGTAGTCATTGTGTGTGTTTGTAGTCATTGTGTGTGTTTGTAGTCTTTGTGTGTGTTTGTAGTATTTATGTGTGTTTGTAGTCTTTGTGTGTGTTTGTAGTATTTGTGTGTGTTTGTAGTCATTGTGTGTGTTTGTAGTCATTGTGTGTGTTTGTAGTCATCGTGTGTGTTTGTAGTCTTTGTGTGTGTTTGTAGTCATTGTGTGTGTTTGTAGTCTTCGTGTCTCTTTGTAGTCTTTGTGTGTGTTTGTAGTCATTGTGTGTGTTTGTAGTCTTTGTGTCTCTTTGTAGTCTTTGTGTGTGTTTGTAGTCATTGTGTGTGTTTGTAGTTATTGTGTGTGTTTGTAGTCATCTTGTGTGTTTGTAGTCTTTGTGTGTGTTTGTAGTCATTGTGTGTGTTTGTAGTCATCATGTGTGTGTTTGTAGTCATTGTGTGTGTTTGTAGTCATTGTGTGTGTTTGTAGTCATTGTGTGTGTTTGTAGTCTTTGTGTGTGTTTGTAGTTATTGTGTGTGTTTGTTGTAGTTATTGTGTGTGTTTGTAGTCATCTTGTGTGTTTGTAGTCATTGTGTGTGTTTGTAGTCTTTGTGTGTTTGTAGTCATTGTGTGTGTTTGTAGTCTTTGTGTGTGTTTGTAGTCATTGTGTGTGTTTGTAGTTATTGTGTGTTTGTAGTCATTGTGTGTGTTTGTAGTCATTGTGTGTGTGTTTGTAGTATTTGTGTGTGTTTGTAGTCATTGTGTGTGTTTGTAGTCATTGTGTGTGTTTGTAGTCTTTGTGTGTGTTTGTAGTCTTTGTGTGTGTTTGTAGTTATTGTGTGTGTTTGTAGTTATTGTGTGTGTTTGTAGTTATTGTGTGTGTTTGTAGTCATTGTGTGTGTTTGTAGTCATTGTGTGTGTTTGTAGTCATTGTGTGTGTTTGTAGTATTTGTGTGTGTTTGTAGTCATTGTATGTGTTTGTAGTCATTGTGTGTGTTTGTAGTCATTGTGTGTGTTTGTAGTTATTGTGTGTGTTTGTAGTCATTGTGTGTGTTTGTAGTTATTGTGTGTGTTTGTAGTCATTGTGTGTGTTTGTAGTTATTGTGTGTGTTTGTAGTCTTTGTGTGTGTTTGTAGTCATTGTGTGTGTTTGTAGTTATTGTGTGTGTTTGTAGTCATCTTGTGTGTTTGTAGTCATTGTGTGTGTTTGTAGTCTTTGTGTGTGTTTGTAGTCATTGTGTGTGTTTGTGTTGTAATTCTAATTCTGAATATTTTTTAAAAAATCACCAAAGTTGTGAAATAAAAAGAACAATATCAGACTAAATATTAAATGTACTCATCTTCATTACTCATGAGTTCAACTAAATGTGGAGATGACTGAAGAAAAGGAGCTGTTGTCAGAGGGTGACTTGTTAGACCACACACACACACACACACACACGCGCACACACACACACACACACGCGCACACACACACACACACACACACACGCACACACACACACTCACACACACAGTGCTTGTTCACGCTCATGATGCTCAACACTTCCAGTTCATGTGGCCCCTCCGTCATTCACTGAGAGCCTCACAGCGGCTCTATTGTGCCGCCAGAGAGGCTGCGGATCCCGGCTTCCCCTGCACCGCCTCGACCGGACCTCCTGCTGCAGCGCACCCGCCCACAGAGCTTCTCCTCCGGTGAAGTTTCAGTGAAGCTCCTGAAGTTGTTGTTGTTGTTGGTGGAACATTAACTCGTTCGTGCGCGTGTAGAGGGAACAGTTACATCCGCGGCCTCAGTCAGCGGAGCGCAGCGGAGAGGGACGGACTTGGATTTGGGTCAGCAGCTCCAGCAGAGACCATCCTCGACATTCACGCAGATAAAGACAGAGACATGAAGGTAAGCGCGTGCACGTGCAGCAGGAACAGAGTCGCTCTGTTTGGTGGCGGGAAAAGATTTTTATTTTTGTAATTTACACCGTAAAAAGAAGAGAAGTTGTTGCATCGAGTTGGAGACGTGGACGCATGGCAGCTGCACACACCCGGACACGAAGAGGACACGTTTGGTGCTGAAAGTCAGAGCACGTGTGTGTTTAGAAGTTGTTCTCTGGGTTCAGGTCTCTCTGATCTGCTTCTTTAAATCATGACAGACATGATGCAACAGGCCGTTTGGAGAAATCGGGTGAGGCGGCTTCTGATTGGCTTCTCGAGTCATGTAAAGGCTCATTTCATCCAAACTGCTCATCTGTGCAGACTTTAAATGTTTGTGTTGTCATTGCGTGTCAGTTTTCACTGAAACTCTCCTCTGAGTAAATAGTTCTGCTGACAAACAACACCTAGGTCTCTGTCACATGATCCTCCTCAGTTAAAGGTCTTTACAGCTGACAGGAAGTCGTCAAAGTGCAGCTTTATTATCACTGTTGACTGTAAAGATTCTGTGAAGACTGCAATCAAAATCACATTCACCGCTATTGTAGAGTTTGATGTCTGAAAACAGGAAAACTCAACCCTGAAATACGGATTCACATCAAAAGATCAGAAGACAAACCTCCGGTTCTTTAGAGAAGTCAAAGCTTCATGTGTTAAAGCTGCATTCTCTCTAGTGTCCACCAGGGGGCGACTCCTCTGGTTGTATAGAAGTCTATGAGAAAATGACTCTACTTCTCTCTTGATGTATTACCTCAGTAAACATTGTAAACATGAGTTTATGGTCTCAATCTCTAGTTTCAAGTCTTCTTCAACACAGCATGATGTTCATTTAGTACATTATGGTCCATTTAGAGTCACACAGACCATAAAGCAGGGGATGCTTTAGGGCGGGGCTACACCGTGATTGACAGGTCTCTACCACAGCGTTGTCCAATGTGGGAGCTGTCTGAGTTTTTGTCTTTCAACTTTAACCCTCTCGTGTTACTGCTGGTTGCAAAAAACCAAGATGGCGACGGTCAAAATGTTTGAGTTTTTAAAACGTCGGTCCAATACCTCAGATCCAAAATGATGTCCAGTTCTATCTTCTATCTAATAAAATAACAATAATAATAATATTATTTATAACAATAATAATAATTACTATTATCTTTATTGTCATTAGTAGTAGCATTGATGTTGTTATGTTGTATTCATTGTCTCATGCTGTATGTTGTTTATAACCCTTATTAATAAACAGAAACTATGTGGGACCAACTACCCGGTCAGCATCTGCTTCATCGTGGTGAACGAGTTCTGCGAGCGCTTCTCCTACTATGGAATGAAAGGTGAGTCCAGATCCTCCGGAGGACCCGGATCCAGGTCTCTCAGAGAACCTTCAGGGTCTTTGACTCTTAATGGAGCTCAGCTGGTTAAACTGACTGAGCTCACTTATAGTCACATGACTTCGGTCACATGACTTCGGTCACGCTGCATTAAAGTAAAGTAGTTGAAACAAACCATAAAAACATCTGTATGTCATAAAACACCTTCCTGTTCCAGATGTGCTCCTTCACGAGCAGAACATCTGTAACATGTCTTCAGTCTCGTCAGCAGTGGGACGAATGCTTTTCATCTTTAGGAGTCAAAACTCTCCACACTCAGAGAAACTGACGTCTCCGTGGACCGAACCTTCAATCGTTTTCACTGCTTTCACACAGAAGCACATTCAACGACCACATTCTCCAACAATCCATCGTTCAAACTCCACCGACCTGCAGAAACGCGTCAGATCTGCATTCCACAAAATACTAACGCACGTTTTTAAAAGCTGCAAAACACGGCTTCAGACTGATTCAGTTCAGTAGAAGAAGAAGATGGCGAGGAGAGAATGTGTGGAGGGGAAAGCAGAGGAGATAAGAACCACAATCATTGACCAGGATGTGAACCAATGTCTCTCCGAGAGATCTGGAATTTAAGGAATTTGTTGTTTTTTGTTTCCACTTCATGTAAGAATATAAAACAGATAACGGAAATAGAAGCACATTGCTGCATCTCTGATTCCTCCTTGTTGTAAATACTTGTGTTGTTCCTCTTCTACAATGAAAGAGTGATGATGTGAGGACTCATGACACCTTCTGAGAGTCTCCCTGTTGTCACTGAACTCAGTGAGTTATGGATCTGAAGAGCTGCCGGTGTTTCTGTTGGAGACGTGTGTGAAGTGTTCTGGTGGTTTGAGTCAGACTTCAGTAGTTCAGACTGAAGAGTTTGAAAATGTGTCCGAAAATAACTGCAAAGCTAACGACATCTGACAAAACTCTTAGATTACGTTTCATAACCCTGGAACGTCCGCGACGACTCAAACTCAACACTCCATCTGTTATTCTTGTTTATGGCTGAACCACTTTTTATCAAACTGAAATATTTTAGACGTCTTGTTCATCATTTTAAACACATTCCTGCAGAATTCAGCCTGAAGTTTGGATCCTAAAATAAACATCTGTGCGTTTGTAACGACTGAGGTCGAGTTTGTCCTCGGTAGTTTGTTTACCAGTGTTGTCGTGTGTGTGTGTGTGTGTGCGTGTGTGTGTGCTCACAGCGGTGCTCACACTCTACTTCCTCACCTACCTGCACTGGGACAAGGACCAGTCCACCGCCGTCTACCACGCCTTCAGCAGCCTCTGCTACTTCACTCCCATCCTGGGAGCTCTCATCGCTGACTCCTGGCTGGGGAAGTTCAAGTGAGTCACAGTTCTTCAGAAGAAGAAAATCATCAAGGAGTCAGATCACCAAGTGACTCGCAGCAACTCGCAGTGACTCGCAGCAACTCGCAGTGAGTCGCAGTAACTCGCAGTGAGTCGCAGTAACTCGCATTGACTCGCAGTAACTCGCAGTGAGTCGCAGCGACTCGCATTGACTCGCAGCAACTCGCAGTGAGTCGCAGTAACTCGCATTGACTCGCAGTAACTCGCAGTGACTCGCAGCGACTCGCATTGACTCGCAGTGAGTCGCAGTGAGTCGCAGTGAGTCGCAGTAACTCGCAGTAACTCGCAGTAACTCGCAGTGACTCGCAGTAACTCGCATTGACTCGCAGTAACTCGCAGTGACTCGCAGTGATTCGCAGTGAGTCGCAGTAACTCGCAGTAACTCGCAGTGAATCGCAGTGAGTCGCAGTAACTCGCAGTAACTCGCAGTGACTCGCAGTGAGTCGCAGTGACTCGCAGTGAGTCGCAGAGACTCGCAGTGAGTCGCAGTAACTCGCAGTGACTCGCAGTGACTCGCAGCAACTCGCAGCGAGTCGCAGTAACTCGCAGTGAGTCGCAGTGAGTCGCAGTGACTCGCAGTGAGTCGCAGAGACTCGCAGTGAGTCGCAGTAACTCGCAGTAACTCGCAGTAACTCGCAGTGACTCGCAGTGACTCGCATTGACTCGCAGTGAGTCGCAGTAACTCGCAGTGAGTCGCAGTAACTCGCAGTAACTCGCAGTAACTCGCATTGACTCGCAGTGAGTCGCAGTAACTCGCAGTAACTCGCAGTGACTCGCAGTGACTCGCAGTGACTCGCAGTGAATCGCAGTGAGTCGCAGTGAGTCGCAGTAACTCGCAGTAACTCGCAGTGAGTCGCAGTGAGTCGCAGTGACTCGCAGTGAGTCGCAGAGACTCGCAGTGAGTCGCAGTAACTCGCAGTGACTCGCAGTGACTCGCAGCGACTCGCAGTGAGTCGCAGTAACTCGCAGTGAGTCGCAGTGAGTCGCAGTGACTCGCAGTGAGTCGCAGAGACTCGCAGTGAGTTGCAGTAACTCGCAGTGACTCGCAGTGACTCGCAGTGACGCGCAGCAACTCGCAGTGAGTCGCAGTAACTCGCAGTGAGTCGCAGTAACTCGCATTGACTCGCAGCGACTCGCATTGACTCGCAGTGAGTCGCAGTGACTCGCAGTGAGTCGCAGAGACTCGCACTGACTCGCAGTGAGTCGCAGTAACTCGCAGTGACTCGCAGTGACTCGCAGTGACTCGCAGTGAGTCGCAGTAACTCGCAGTAACTCGCATTGACTCGCAGCGACTCGCAGTGAGTCGCAGTGACTCGCAGTGAGTCGCAGAGACTCGCACTGACTCGCAGTGAGTCGCAGTAACTCGCAGTGACTCGCAGTGACTCGCAGTGACTCGCAGTAACTCGCAGTGAGTCGCAGTGAGTCGCAGTGACTCGCAGTGAGTCGCAGTGACTCGCAGTGAGTCGCAGCGAGTCGCAGTAACTCGCAGCGAGTCGCAGTGACTCGCAGTGACTCGCAGTGAGTCGCAGTAACTCGCAGTGAGTCGCAGTGACTCGCAGTGAGTCGCAGTGACTCGCAGTGAGTCACAGTGACTCGCAGTGAGTCGCAGTGACTCGCAGTGACTCGCAGTGAGTCACAGTAACTCGCAGTGACTCGCTGTGACTCGTTTAGCTGATGTTTCAACAGTAACTCTCGACTAATCTTCTGTTTCCACTGTGAAGTCTGAAGAAGAGCGTTCTTAAAGTTAACTCCAGCTCGTTTATCGTGAAACTCTTTGACACAGAAACAGGAAGTTGTTCCTGTTTAAATCTTCTAGTTTCTTTGACCAACGATGATGATTTCTTCTCTTCTTACTCAGCTGTTGTTCAGAGGATCTTTGTCTCATTCAGATGAACCACTGAACAACGTTTTGTTCTAAACACAGTGTCCTTCACTGTTTCAGCCCTTTAACCTGAGAGCTTTGTCTAAACTGTAACGCACTGTTAGTGGAGGTGACTCACTGATCATAACCGTCTACAGGACCATCGTCTACCTGTCCGTCGTCTACGTGATCGGCCATGTGGTGAAGTCGGTCGGAGCCATTCCCACTGTGGGAAACAGCAACGTGCACATGTGAGTTATCTGGATGATTCAGCCGCTTTAACAGGTTCAGGTCTACAGATGTCTGAGGTACTTGTACTTCTACTCCACAACATATCACAGAGAAATATTGCTGTTGTTACTGTACTACGTTTATCTGACAGCTGCAGTTTATAGGTTCCTGAACACAAAACATATGAAAATACAGCTGAAATAAGCAGTCGATTAATGAAATTTATTGGCAATACTTGAGTTCTTTTTCATGTAAAACCATGTGTGCTTCCAGCTGTAATAATGCTCTAAATGTTCATGTGGTTTGGACTAAACAAACATTGTTAAAGTGTCACTCTGGACGCCATTTCTCACTATTCTTTACTATTTTTGGAAATAATAAAAATACCTCACAATACAAATAAAAGTTTTACTTTGAAGAAACGGTGTATTTGTTTTATAAATGAGTTAAATTATAAACAGATGTACCAGTTGTCCAGATGATCCCAGTGTGTTGTGTCGTTGGACTGATCAGTGTGTAGATCACTACGTTGTCATGGTTCCGTCAGCAGCAGCTCTCTGTTCTCTGCAGCTCTCTGTCCATGTTGGGTCTGATTCTCATCGCCTTCGGCACCGGAGGAATCAAACCCTGCGTGGCGGCGTTTGGCGGAGATCAGTTTGACGAGGAGCATGTAAGTAACTTCCTCAACACAGTCAGAGTGTGAATGAAGTCTCTCTAAGTGCCACCTGTTATGTTAGTAGGACTGTGATTGGGTCATGTAGTACACGCATTACGAGGGTTGTGTATTTAAACTGTGTCTTTATTATGTGAAGAAACAAGAGATTTGACAGCAAAACTTTGTTTTATTCTGTTGAAGATAAATTTGTGATTCAGAAATGTATTAATATTAATCAAAAAGTCCAAAAGTTGATCTTGATTAGTATTAATACATTATAAATCACAAACTTGAAATGAGATACCTTTTGATTGCGTGTAACTCAAACCAATCAACGACTGTTATTCATTATTTATGGACTGAAAGAGTTCGTTTTTCATTCAGTGTTTTCTTCGTCCATCCAAAGATGAGCAGACGTCGAGTGAACACGCTTCGTAATACTGTTTCAGTTCAATTCATGTTTCAGTTAGAGGGTATGATTTACATATTGTTTCATATTTATTCTCACTACTGTCGACCAGAGATCTTCCTCATCGTCAGTGTTTTGGTGACTTGAGTTTGATGAACTCTTGAGTAAAGCGGTAAAGATGAGACCTCGTGTTAGATGTGAAAATGAAGAACTGACGTGTTGAGTTTGATCACACAGTCAGAACAGCGAGTCACTCGGACCTTCTTTCATGTGTCGATACTTAAATCAGCTCTTTTGAACTCGTCTTTGTGGTTTGATGACTCGTGCCGGATGTTTCGTGACGGTTAGTGAGACTGAACCGGAGCTCAGAGGAGAGTGAATATCAGACTGACACCATCAGGTCAAATAATAAATCATAAATAACAATGCAGCTTTACTTTAGGACGGTGAACCGAACCCTCCGGTATGCAGCGTGTTCATCATCTCACCGTTTACATTCAGAGCTTCAAGAAGACTAATCACAAATGTGTCCAGATTCTGTGTTTAGTTTATTTATTTTGCACAATTTAAACAATAAAGTAAAAATAAACAAACATAACAGAGATAAATAATATCACAGAGCAGGAAGAGGAACATTTGAAGCCTCAACATTTATAATATTACAATATTCCAGAGAACATAACATGAATATGCATAAGATATGACTACGTAAAATATCACTGACAAGATGTCTTTACATGTGATAACAATATCAATACATCATCTCAATGATCACCTGCAGGCCAGCGAGAGGCGGAAGTTCTTCTCCATCTTCTACATGTCGATCAACGCCGGCAGCCTTCTGTCCACCGTCATCACGCCGATCCTGAGAGGTGAGCGCCTCCTTCTTCAACCGAAGCGCCGAAGAGCTTCACGACCTTAACGCTGCTCCTTCTCCTGCAGGAGACGTTCAGTGTTTCGGAGGCGACTGCTACGCTCTGGCCTTCGGGGTTCCTGCTGCTCTGATGATCGTGGCTTTAGGTGAGTGAGACGTCAGGCATGATGGAAGCTGCATTCTCCCTAGTGTCCACCAGGGGGCGACTCCTCTGGTTGTATAGAAGTCTATGAGAAAATGACTCTACTTCTCTCTTGATTTATTCCCTCAGTAAACATTGTAAACATGAGTTTATGTCTCAATCTCTAGTTTCAAGTCTTCTTCAATGCAGCATGATGTTCATTTAGTACATTATGGTCCATTTAGAGTCACACAGACCATAAAGCAGGGGATGCTTTAGGGCGGGGCTACCGAAAGTGCACTGCCTGTAAAACATGTTTGTACTCAACTTATCACATCTGCTAATTGAATGTGAATTGATGAAGATAATATCAACGATGCTGCTGAAGGCCGTTAAACTGAAGGTGCTCAGGAACACACAGCTGCTACAATACACCTCCAGGAAATATAATACAAAGACTGCAGCGTGATGTGGACTAGTGTCCAGATGAGCTGTGACATTTCGCCGCCTGCATGTTTGTATAACCCCATAACCCGTCCCCCCCCGTCCTCTGATCCTCACGGGATTCCCGCTCGGCTCGCCGCTCGCTGGGAAAACAAGCGGTGACTTTATTGCGGCGGACAGATCTCAGTGAGCAGGTTCAGACAGAGAACAGATCATACAAAGATCATGAACTCTGTTAGATTTATGTTCTGGAAATGGATCAAATGTGGGATTTATTTGATAAGATAATGCCTCGTCTTTATATTTAAACATAACATATTAACAGAAAATACAAAACACACTGGTCTTCATGTGATATCTAGTTTGTTCCCGTGTCAGCTGTGGTTCATGGGGTCAGGTCTGACTTAGCGCCACATGAACTGCTGTCAGCGTGTTTCTGCTGCTGAAGACGTCAGAATGGACCAATAGGATGAGACGACTGTGTGTGCAGGTGCTCATGGGAGTTGTAGAATCGCAATGTAATGTTGAGAAGTCACTAATACTTTATATTTATATATCAATGCTTCATCCTAACTCTTCATCCTTCTCTTGCAGTGGTCTTCATCGGTGGCAGCGGTCTGTACAAGAGGACTCCTCCACAGGGGAACATCCTGCTGGAAGTCTGCAACTGCATCGGGGTGAGTCCTGCAGGAGCAGTTCTGTCTCCTGTCCACCAACATTTAGTCTGGTCATGTATATGTGTATATATATGGTCAATATATTGATTCTGCTTCTTTCTATTCCTGTTCTATTTTGGTTTTTACAGTTTGCCATCAAAAACCGCTGGAAGAGATCGAAGTATGACTCCAAGAGGAAGCACTGGCTGGACTGGGCCGAGGAGAAGTACTCGGTAACAGAACGCCGACTGTATAGAGTTCTGCAGGAACGAGTCCTAAACCAGGAACGAGTCTTAAACCAGGAACGAGTCCTAAACCAGGAACGAGTCTTAAACCAGGAATGAGTCTTAAACCAGGAACGAGTCTTAAACCAGGAACGAGTCCTAAACCAGGAACGAGTCTTAAACCAGGAATGAGTCCTAAACCAGGAACGAGTCTTAAACCAGCAATCAGTCTTAAAACAGCAATGAGTCTTAAAACAGCAATGAGTCTTAAAACAGCAATGAGTCTTAAACCAGGAATGAGTCCTAAACCAGGAACGAGTCCTAAACCAGGAACGAGTCCTAAACCAGGAACGAGTCTTAAACCAGGAACGAGTCTTAAACCAGCAATCAGTCTTAAAACAGCAATGAGTCTTAAAACAGCAATGAGTCTTAAACCAGGAATGAGTCTTAAACCAGGAACGAGTCCTAAACCAGGAATGAGTCCTAAACCAGGAACAAGTCTTAAAACAGCAATGAGTCTTAAACCAGGAATGAGTCTTAAAACAGCAATGAGTCTTAAAACAGCAATGAGTCTTAAACCAGGAATGAGTCTTAAACCAGGAATGAGTCCTAAACCAGGAACGAGTCCTAAACCAGGAACGAGTCTTAAACCAGGAACGAGTCTTAAACCAGGAACAAGTCTTAAACCAGCAATCAGTCTTAAACCAGGAATGAGTCCTAAACCAGGAACGAGTCTTAAACAGCAATGAGTCTTAAACCAGGAACGAGTCTTAAAACAGCAATGAGTCCTAAACCAGGAAGGAGTCCTAAACCAGGAACAAGTCTTAAACCAGGAACGAGTCTTAAACCAGGAACGAGTCTTAAACCAGCAATGAGTCTTAAAACAGCAATGAGTCTTAAACCAGGAACGAGTCTTAAACCAGCAATGAGTCTTAAAACAGCAATGAGTCTTAAACCAGCAATGAGTCTTAAACCAGCAATGAGTCCTAAACCAGGAACGAGTCTTGAACCAGCAATGAGTCTTAAAACAGCAATGAGTCTTAAACCAGGAATGAGTCTTGAACCAGCAATGAGTCCTAAACCAGCAATGAGTCCTAAACCAGGAAGGAGTCTTAAACCAGGAACGAGTCTTAAACCAGGAATGAGTCTTAAACCAGGAACGAGTCTTAAACCAGCAATGAGTCTTAAACCAGGAACGAGTCTTAAACCAGGAACGAGTCTTAAAACAGCAATGAGTCTTCAACCAGCAATGCGTCTTAAACCAGGAACGAGTCTTAAACCAGCAATGAGTCTCAACCAGGAATGAGTCTTAAACCAGCAATGAGTCTTAAACCAGCAATGAGTCTTAAACCAGCAATGAGTCTTCAACCAGGAACGAGTCTTAAACCAGGAATGAGTCTTAAACCAGGAATGAGTCTCAAACCAGGAATGAGTCCTAAACCAGGAACGAGTCCTAAACCAGGAACGAGTCCTAAACCAGGAATGAGTCTTAAACCAGGAATGAGTCTTAAACCAGGAATGAGTCCTAAACCAGGAACGAGTCCTAAACCAGGAACGAGTCCTAAACCAGGAACGAGTCTTAAACCAGGAACGAGTCTTAAACCAGCAATCAGTCTTAAAACAGCAATGAGTCTTAAAACAGCAATGAGTCTTAAACCAGGAATGAGTCTTAAACCAGGAACGAGTCCTAAACCAGGAATGAGTCCTAAACCAGGAACAAGTCTTAAAACAGCAATGAGTCTTAAACCAGGAATGAGTCTTAAAACAGCAATGAGTCTTAAAACAGCAATGAGTCTTAAACCAGGAATGAGTCTTAAACCAGGAATGAGTCCTAAACCAGGAACGAGTCCTAAACCAGGAACGAGTCTTAAACCAGGAACGAGTCTTAAACCAGGAACAAGTCTTAAACCAGCAATCAGTCTTAAACCAGGAATGAGTCCTAAACCAGGAACGAGTCTTAAACAGCAATGAGTCTTAAACCAGGAACGAGTCTTAAAACAGCAATGAGTCCTAAACCAGGAAGGAGTCCTAAACCAGGAACAAGTCTTAAACCAGGAACGAGTCTTAAACCAGGAACGAGTCTTAAACCAGCAATGAGTCTTAAAACAGCAATGAGTCTTAAACCAGGAACGAGTCTTAAACCAGCAATGAGTCTTAAAACAGCAATGAGTCTTAAACCAGCAATGAGTCTTAAACCAGCAATGAGTCCTAAACCAGGAACGAGTCTTGAACCAGCAATGAGTCTTAAAACAGCAATGAGTCTTAAACCAGGAATGAGTCTTGAACCAGCAATGAGTCCTAAACCAGCAATGAGTCCTAAACCAGGAAGGAGTCTTAAACCAGGAACGAGTCTTAAACCAGGAATGAGTCTTAAACCAGGAACGAGTCTTAAACCAGCAATGAGTCTTAAACCAGGAACGAGTCTTAAACCAGGAACGAGTCTTAAAACAGCAATGAGTCTTCAACCAGCAATGCGTCTTAAACCAGGAACGAGTCTTAAACCAGCAATGAGTCTCAACCAGGAATGAGTCTTAAACCAGCAATGAGTCTTAAACCAGCAATGAGTCTTAAACCAGCAATGAGTCTTCAACCAGGAACGAGTCTTAAACCAGGAATGAGTCTTAAACAGTGGCGGCTGGTGGAAAATGTTCTAGGTGGGGCCATCCTATCAATTTCAGCAAACATCCCAGTATGATTTAATGCAAAAAAAATGTAAGTATCAAACACGCATTATTACTTGGCAGTTAAATATTTAACATGTATTCCAACACGAAAACAATCAGTAAATAACACTTATATAATATAATATAACATGTTTATTTATTGAGATGCCCCTATGGACCTTGTTATAGGAGGTAAAGATCAGGAGAAGTAAACATGAAGTGTAATTATGAATACTGATGTTAAATTAAGCTATGATGAGTTTTCACTGTTAATTTAACATCTCTATTACATGTTGATGCCTCCATGACCAAGTTAAGCAGATGAGACTGAGGACAGCTATGTAGAAGAAAAGATGTTCACTTTGCCGAATATGTAGCTTGACAGAGTTCTCCATGTGTTCTCCTCTCAAACGGGTCTTGGAGGAGGAGTGCTCGCGCTGGCGCTCGCGCGTAGAGACTTCTCCTGACGAGAACGCGCAGCGAGGGGGGCTTGATCGTTCTAGCCCCAAGCTGAATCTATTTGAGGGCGCTGATTGGCTAAATTGTATGTCACTCATTTATATCTTGAATCAGCAATTGGCTAAACTGCTTCATAGACCCGTCTCTTTTGGGCCAAAACGATCAAGCCCCCCTAGCTGCGCGTTCTCAGAGGTGTCGCGCACACAGGCAGAGAGCACGAGCAGAGAGCACACAGGCTGAGAGCACGAGCAGAGAGCACACAGGCGGAGAGCACGAGCAGGAAAAGCATATATTTTGCGCAGATATCATATTTTACACACATTACTGGGTACATTCCACAGTTCAAAAACACAAATATTGACAATTTGTATAATTTATGATTATTATAATTTTTTTTAATTTTTTTTAATTTTTTTTTTGTGTGGCTCATGGTGGGGCCATGCCCCATGGCCCTCTATTGACCAGCCGCCACTGGTCTTAAACCAGGAATGAGTCTCAAACCAGGAATGAGTCTCAAACCAGGAACGAGTCTTAAACCAGCAATGAGTCTTAAACCAGCAATGAGTCTTAAACCAGGAACGAGTCTTAAACCAGGAATGAGTCTTAAACCAGGAATGAGTCTCAAACCAGCAATGAGTCTTAAACCAGCAATGAGTCTTAAACCAGCAATGAGTCTTAAACCAGGAATGAGTCTCAAACCAGGAACGAGTCTTAAACCAGCAATGAGTCTTAAACCAGCAATGAGTCTTAAACCAGGAATGAGTCTCAAACCAGGAATGAGTCTTAAACCAGCAATGAGTCTGAAACCAGCAATGAGTCTTAAACCAGGAATGAGTCTTAAACCAGGAATGAGTCTCAAACCAGGAACGAGTCTCAAACCAGGAATGAGTCTTAAACCAGGAATGAGTCTCAAACCAGGAACGAGTCTCAAACCAGGAATGAGTCTTAAACCAGGAACGCGTCTTAAACCAGGAATGAGTGTTAAACCAGCAATGAGTCTTAAACCAGGAACGAGTCTTAAACCAGCAATGAGTCTCAACCAGGAATGAGTCTTAAACCAGGAACGAGTCTTAAACCAGCAATGAGTCTTAAACCAGCAATGAGTCTTAAACCAGGAACGAGTCTTAAACCAGCAATGAGTCTCAACCAGGAATGAGTCTTAAACCAGCAATGAGTCCTAAACCAGCAATGAGTCTCAAACCAGCAATGAGTCTCAAACCAGCAATGAGTCTCAAACCAGCAATGAGTCTTAAACCAGGAATGAGTCTCAAACCAGGAACGAGTCTTAAACCAGCAATGAGTCTTAAACCAGCAATGAGTCTTCAACCAGGAATGAGTCTCAAACCAGGAATGAGTCTTAAACCAGCAATGAGTCTTAAACCAGCAATGAGTCTTAAACCAGCAATGAGTCTTAAACCAGCAATGAGTCTCAAACCAGGAACGAGTCTCAAACCAGGAATGAGTCTTAAACCAGGAATGAGTCTCAAACCAGGAATGAGTCTTAAACCAGGAACGAGTCTTAAACCAGGAATGGTTAGATTCCTGAAATAAGCACAAGACTAAAGTTACTACAACTTTAACTTAGTGTTGGTTCTGTCGCCCCCTGTGGACTACAGTGGTAGTGTCTCTGAGCACCTTAGAACACCTCTCACTCTACTGCAGCAGGTCTGACAGTCTGGAATAATCCAAAATCCTTTTTGTGGAGGAAACAGGAAGTGATGACTTCCTGTTGGACTACAGAAACACTTCATCGCTGCAGATCTCTAATAACTCTTGAATGCATCTCTTTGTGTCTGTGAGAGAATCTTCATCTCGTCAATGACGCTTCATGTCTGCGTGTGAACAGAAGCGTCTGATCCAGGAGATTAAGATGGTGCTGAAGGTTCTGGTGCTGTACATCCCGCTGCCGATGTTCTGGGCTCTGTTTGATCAGCAGGTGATGAATATACTTTTTTCCCCTTTGACTCTAATATGTCAACAAAATGAAAGAAGAACTTTGAACCTTCTTTGATTCTTTTATCCAATGTTCACGTTTATGTTCTGGAAATGTATCAAAATGTGCACAATTAGTGCACAGTTTGCATATTTCACCACGTGCAGAAAACGTATAATGCGGAACATAATAGTCTTAATGTGAATAATGAACGGGAAGTTTCATGTTGATATTTATAGTTTGTGTTGGTTCATGAGGTCACGTATCTGTTCTCCTCTGACCAACGCTCCACATGTGATGATCACATTCAACGTTCCTCCTCAGTCATGCCAGATGTCGACCTGCTCTTCGCCTCCAGCAGAACAAGCAGTCTGCTGTGGTTAGCGCTGCCTTATGCTAAGCTAACAGTGAAGCCTTAACCCGGTGTTTGTCTTCATTGCAGGGTTCCCGCTGGACGCTCCAGGCCACCAGGATGAACATGGCTTTTGTAAGAGCTTCCTAACATTTAACAATAACCTGATAACATCTTTCATTGCACTCTGCTATCAGTGGGTGGCTCTTTATACTCATCTTATTGCACAAACAGTCTCGTAAAATGTCCCTTTGTGAGGGTGTTGTTTCAATTTGTCTTTTTATTCCAGTAAGATTCATCGTTTATGGTCTGAATAAACATGCACTCGTCTATTATTGTGCAAAGCCTGCACATCCTGTCACAGTGAAGTTCTTTTATTGGGCAATCAGGTTAAAGTTTAAATGGTGTTCAGATGAATTCTTCTTCTTGTCTTTCAGGGAGATTCTTTCGTTATTAAGCCTGACCAGATGCAGGTAGGTCATATGTGCAAATATCATATCATTTACATTAAATATGTGCAAACATCATATATTATGTTCTTTAAATGCATGCAAATATCATATTACATTCTTTAAATGTGTGCAAATATCGTAGTACAGTCTTTAAATGTGTGCAAACATCATATTACATTCTTTAAATATGTGCAAATATCATATTACATTCTTTAAATACGTGTAAACATCGTATTACATTCTTTAAATATGTGCAAATATCATATTACATTCTTTAAATATGTGCAAATATCGTATTACATTCTTTAAATATGTGCAAACATCGTATTACATTCTTTAAATATGTGCAAATATCGTATTACATTCTTTAAATATGTGCAAATATATTACATTCTTTAAATATGTGCAAACATCGTATTACATTCTTTAAATATGTGCAAATATCGTATTACATTCTTTAAATACGTGCAAACATCGTATTACATTCTTTAAATATGTGCAAATATCATATTACATTCTTTAAATATGTGCAAATATCATATTACATTCTTTAAATATGTGCAAATATCGTATTACATTCTTTAAATATGTGCAAATATCGTATTACATTCTTTAAATATGTGCAAATATCATATTACATTCTTTAAATATGTGCAAATATCGTATTACATTCTTTAAATATGTGCAAATATCATATTACATTCTTTAAATATGTGCAAACATCGTATTACATTCTTTAAATATGTGCAAATATCATATTACATTCTTTAAATATGTGCAAATATCGTATTACATTCTTTAAATACGTGCAAACATCGTATTACATTCTTTAAATATGTGCAAATATCATATTACATTCTTTAAATATGTGCAAATATCGTATTACATTCTTTAAATATGTGCAAATATCATATTACATTCTTTAAATGTGTGCAAATATCGTAGTACAGTCTTTAAATGTGTGCAAATATCATATTACATTCTTTAAATACGTGTAAACATCGTATTACATTCTTTAAATATGTGCAAATATCATATTACATTCTTTAAATATGTGCAAATATCGTATTACATTCTTTAAATATGTGCAAATATATTACATTCTTTAAATATGTGCAAACATCGTATTACATTCTTTAAATATGTGCAAATATCGTATTACATTCTTTAAATATGTGCAAATATATTACATTCTTTAAATATGTGCAAACATCGTATTACATTCTTTAAATATGTGCAAATATCGTATTACATTCTTTAAATACGTGCAAACATCGTATTACATTCTTTAAATATGTGCAAATATCATATTACATTCTTTAAATATGTGCAAATATCATATTACATTCTTTAAATATGTGCAAATATCGTATTACATTCTTTAAATATGTGCAAATATCGTATTACATTCTTTAAATATGTGCAAATATCATATTACATTCTTTAAATATGTGCAAATATCGTATTACATTCTTTAAATATGTGCAAATATCATATTACATTCTTTAAATATGTGCAAATATCATATTACATTCTTTAAATATGTGCAAATATCGTATTACATTCTTTAAATACGTGCAAACATCGTATTACATTCTTTAAATATGTGCAAATATCATATTACATTCTTTAAATATGTGCAAATATCATATTACATTCTTTAAATATGTGCAAATATCGTATTACATTCTTTAAATATGTGCAAATATCGTATTACATTCTTTAAATATGTGCAAATATCATATTACATTCTTTAAATATGTGCAAATATCGTATTACATTCTTTAAATATGTGCAAATATCATATTACATTCTTTAAATATGTGCAAACATCGTATTACATTCTTTAAATATGTGCAAATATCATATTACATTCTTTAAATATGTGCAAATATCGTATTACATTCTTTAAATACGTGCAAACATCGTATTACATTCTTTAAATATGTGCAAATATCATATTACATTCTTTAAATATGTGCAAATATCATATTACATTCTTTAAATATGTGCAAATATCGTATTACATTCTTTAAATATGTGCAAATATCATATTACATTCTTTAAATATGTGCAAATATCGTATTACATTCTTTAAATATGTGCAAATATCGTATTACATTCTTTAAATACATGCAAACATCATATTACATTCTTTAAATATGTGCAAACATCATATTACATTCTTTAAATACATGCAAACATCATATTACATTCTTTAAATATGTGCAAACATCATATTACATTCTTTAAATACATGTATTATTTTCTTTAAATACGTTACAAATATAGTTTTATATATCATGCTTCCCTCTGCTTCCAGTCTTCGTGCTAAGCTAAGCTAATCACTTCCTTGTGTCTGACTCCATACGTAACATACAGACACACACATGGAATCAATCTTCTCATTCAACTCTCAGAAAGAGAGCAAAAAATAAATCTCCCAAAGTATCAAACAATTCCTTTAATCTTGAATCACACTTTCTGGCCATAGAAAGTTCACGGTTGTCTGATAATCCTAATCTTCAGTATCGTTGTCTTAACTTTCATCATTTCCATTCAAAGAGCTGCAGCACAGAAGTCTAAACCTCCAGTAAAGACTTGTACAGCTGTCTCCTCCGTCTCTTTGCTGATGACACTCTGTTATTCACGTCTAACTCTGTAACCTTATGACTTTATGACTTTATGACTTGATGACTTTATGACTCATTACACGCTGAGTGTTTCTCTCGCTGCCTTCAGATGCTCAACGCTCTGCTGATCCTCCTCTTCATTCCCGTCTTTGACCTCGTCATTTATCCGCTCGTTGGCTTCTGCAGAATCAACATCACGTGAGTAGAAGCCTGTTGTTGTGTAACATGAAGCCTCTTCGACTGGACGATGACCTCGTGACTTTGAGTTCACGGTCGATTAAAGAGTTGACTGTTTCTTCCTGCAGGCCTCTGAGGAAAATGGCCACGGGGATGATTTTTGCCTCGCTGGCCTTCGTAGCGGCCACGCTGGTGGAGGTGAACGTCGTGGTGCGTATAAGAGCAGCCGCCATGAATGCTTCCTGTTGTTACACACATACACACGGTGAACACGAGCACATACTGGACGTCTTGATGATTCCATGTGTTCATCCCGGATCTCCTCCTGTCTGCCAGAGATCGGTGGTGGGTCCGGTGCCGGTGGGCCGGTGTCTGCTGCAGGTCTTTAACGTGGCTGAAGGCGACGTGATGCTGAAGATCCCCGGCAGCGACGTCTTCCCAGATCCCATCCGCTACCTTCAGGTAACCGCAACTAAAACACGACGCTCCACCGCTGTTTATGTGCACATGCATTTTTGCAGTTTGCGAGCCAGCGTTCATCTTACCCACAATCCTTTGCACCGCATGTATATATGAACAAGAAGGTCAAAGTTCAAGAAGTGAGGCATATCCAGCAGATGCATTATGTGATATATAAATAATAAAGTATGTAAACAATAAACAGGATGATGTTATAAAGAGGAACACAACAGCCTGATGTTTGTGTTTCAATGAACCCACTGAGATCAACTGTAATCTGCAGGAGATCAACTCCTGAACTCATTTACTTCTGACAGATATGTCATAATATGACTCATAATATTATGATTCATCATGATTCAGCTTCGTAAACAATTCTAATAAATCTTTTGAATAAACGTTAAATAATCACAGTATTGTTGCCGTTTTCATCGGAGCTCAAAGCTCAGTTCCTCAGTTGGTCGTGCTCCTCTGGATTCATGTCTGTGCGTGAGATCACAGAACTGTGGAGATATTCACTAATAAACACTGTTGACATGTTAAAGATGATCCAGATTCACCAGCTCAGCAGGTTCAACGTCGACATGAGAGTGAATATGCATCAAAGAGTTTACAGGAGGTTCAGCCTCTGTGTCTGCATAACACATGAATACCGGACTTGTTTCTCTGCAGGTCTGTGATAAAGTAGTTTATGAACATGAGATATGAATTTATAGATATTATAATCCCTCCTCTCTGTAGTGCAGGTTAGTTTATGGACTTCTGCTGGTTTCACTCGTCGTCGTCTTCTTGACTCTTCTCGTCCGTTTACTTTGTTGGTGCAGGATGAACAGAGAGGATGAACAGAGAGGATGAACAGAGAGGATGAACAGAGAGGATGAACAGAGAGGATGAACAGAGAGGATGAACAGAGAGGATGAACAGAGAGGATGGACAGAGAGGATGAACAGAGAGGATGAACAGAGAGGATGAACAGAGAGGATGAACAGAGAGGATGAACAGAGAGGATGAACAGAGAGGATGAACAGAGAGGATGAACAGAGAGGATGAACAGAGAGGATGAACAGAGAGGATGAACAGAGGATGAACAGAGAGGATGAACAGAGAGGATGAACAGAGAGGATGAACAGAGAGGATGAACAGAGAGGATGAAGAGAGAGGATGAACAGAGAGGATGAACAGAGAGGATGGACAGAGAGGATGGACAGAGAGGATGAACAGAGAGGATGAACAGAGAGGATGAAGAGAGAGGATGAACAGAGAGGATGAACAGAGAGGATGAAGAGAGAGGATGAAGAGAGGATGAAGAGAGGATGAACAGAGAGGATGAAGAGAGAGGATGAAGAGAGAGGATGAACAGAGAGGATGAACAGAGAGGATGAACAGAGAGGATGAACAGAGAGGATGAACAGAGAGGATGAACAGAGAGGATGAAGAGAGAGGATGAAGAGAGAGGATGAACAGAGAGGATGAACAGAGAGGATGAACAGAGAGGATGAAGAGAGGATGAACAGAGAGGATGGACAGAGAGGATGAAGAGAGGATGTAGAGAGGATGAAGAGAGGATGAACAGAGAGGATGAAGAGAGAGGATGAAGAGAGGATGAAGAGAGAGGATGAACAGAGAGGATGAACAGAGAGGATGAACAGAGAGGATGGACAGAGAGGATGAACAGAGAGGATGAAGAGAGAGGATGAAGAGAGAGGATGGACAGAGAGGATGAAGAGAGAGGATGAAGAGAGAGGATGAACAGAGAGGATGGACAGAGAGGATGAACAGAGAGGATGAACAGAGAGGATGAACAGAGAGGATGAACAGAGAGGATGAAGAGAGGATGAACAGAGAGGATGAACAGAGAGGATGGACAGAGAGGATGAAGAGAGGATGAAGAGAGGATGAAGAGAGGATGAACAGAGAGGATGAACAGAGAGGATGAACAGAGAGGATGAACAGAGAGGATGGACAGAGAGGATGAAGAGAGGATGAAGAGAGGATGAAGAGAGGATGAACAGAGAGGATGAACAGAGAGGATGAACAGAGAGGATGAACAGAGAGGATGAAGAGAGGATGAACAGAGAGGATGGACAGAGAGGATGGACAGAGAGGATGAAGAGAGGATGAAGAGAGGATGAAGAGAGGATGAACAGAGAGGATGAAGAGAGAGGATGAAGAGAGAGGATGAACAGAGAGGATGAACAGAGAGGATGAACAGAGAGGATGAACAGAGAGGATGAACAGAGAGGATGGACAGAGAGGATGGACAGAGAGGATGAAGAGAGAGGATGAAGAGAGAGGATGAACAGAGAGGATGGACAGAGAGGATGAAGAGAGAGGATGAAGAGAGAGGATGGACAGAGAGGATGAAGAGAGGATGAACAGAGAGGATGGACAGAGAGGATGAAGAGAGAGGATGAAGAGAGAGGATGGACAGAGAGGATGAAGAGAGGATGAAGAGAGAGGATGGACAGAGAGGATGAAGAGAGGATGAACAGAGAGGATGAACAGAGAGGATGAACAGAGAGGATGAAGAGAGGATGAACAGAGAGGATGAAGAGAGGGGATGAACAGAGAGGATGAACAGAGAGGATGGACAGAGAGGATGAAGAGAGGATGAAGAGAGAGGATGGACAGAGAGGATGAAGAGAGAGGATGAACAGAGAGGATGGACAGAGAGGATGAAGAGAGAGGATGAAGAGAGAGGATGGACAGAGAGGATGAAGAGAGGATGAACAGAGAGGATGAACAGAGAGGATGAAGAGAGGATGAACAGAGAGGATGAACAGAGAGGATGAAGAGAGGATGAACAGAGAGGATGAACAGAGAGGATGGACAGAGAGGATGAAGAGAGAGGATGAACAGAGAGGATGAACAGAGAGGATGAACAGAGAGGATGGACAGAGAGGATGAACAGAGAGGATGAACAGAGAGGATGAACAGAGAGGATGAACAGAGAGGATGAACAGAGAGGATGGACAGAGAGGATGAACAGAGAGGATGAACAGAGAGGATGAACAGAGAGGATGAACAGAGAGGATGAACAGAGAGGATGAACAGAGAGGATGAACAGAGAGGATGAAGAGAGGATGAACAGAGAGGATGAACAGAGAGGATGAACAGAGAGGATGAACAGAGAGGATGAAGAGAGGATGAACAGAGAGGATGAACAGAGAGGATGAACAGAGAGGATGGACAGAGAGGATGAAGAGAGAGGATGAAGAGAGAGGATGAACAGAGAGGATGGACAGAGAGGATGAACAGAGAGGATGAACAGAGAGGATGAACAGAGAGGATGAACAGAGAGGATGAACAGAGAGGATGAACAGAGAGGATGAAGAGAGGATGAACAGAGAGGATGAACAGAGAGGATGAACAGAGAGGATGAACAGAGAGGATGAACAGAGAGGATGAAGAGAGGATGAACAGAGAGGATGGACAGAGAGGATGGACAGAGAGGATGAAGAGAGGATGAAGAGAGGATGAAGAGAGGATGAACAGAGAGGATGGACAGAGAGGATGAAGAGAGGATGAAGAGAGGATGAAGAGAGGATGAACAGAGAGGATGAACAGAGAGGATGAACAGAGAGGATGAACAGAGAGGATGAAGAGAGGATGAACAGAGAGGATGGACAGAGAGGATGGACAGAGAGGATGAAGAGAGGATGAAGAGAGGATGAAGAGAGGATGAACAGAGAGGATGAAGAGAGAGGATGAAGAGAGAGGATGAACAGAGAGGATGAACAGAGAGGATGAACAGAGAGGATGAACAGAGAGGATGAAGAGAGGATGAACAGAGAGGATGAAGAGAGAGGATGAAGAGAGAGGATGAAGAGAGAGGATGAACAGAGAGGATGAACAGAGAGGATGAACAGAGAGGATGAACAGAGAGGATGAAGAGAGGATGAACAGAGAGGATGAAGAGAGAGGATGAACAGAGAGGATGGACAGAGAGGATGAAGAGAGAGGATGAAGAGAGAGGATGGACAGAGAGGATGAAGAGAGGATGAACAGAGAGGATGGACAGAGAGGATGAAGAGAGAGGATGAAGAGAGAGGATGGACAGAGAGGATGAAGAGAGGATGAAGAGAGAGGATGGACAGAGAGGATGAAGAGAGGATGAACAGAGAGGATGAACAGAGAGGATGAACAGAGAGGATGAAGAGAGGATGAACAGAGAGGATGAAGAGAGGGGATGAACAGAGAGGATGAACAGAGAGGATGAAGAGAGAGGATGAAGAGAGAGGATGGACAGAGAGGATGAAGAGAGAGGATGAACAGAGAGGATGGACAGAGAGGATGAAGAGAGAGGATGAAGAGAGAGGATGAACAGAGAGGATGAAGAGAGGATGAACAGAGAGGATGAACAGAGAGGATGGACAGAGAGGATGAAGAGAGAGGATGAAGAGAGGATGGACAGAGAGGATGAACAGAGAGGATGAAGAGAGGATGGACAGAGAGGATGAAGAGAGGATGAACAGAGAGGATGAACAGAGAGGATGAAGAGAGGATGAACAGAGAGGATGAACAGAGAGGATGGACAGAGAGGATGAAGAGAGAGGATGAAGAGAGGATGGACAGAGAGGATGAAGAGAGGATGAACAGAGAGGATGGACAGAGAGGATGAAGAGAGAGGATGAACAGAGAGGATGGACAGAGAGGATGAAGAGAGAGGATGAAGAGAGAGGATGAACAGAGAGGATGAACAGAGAGGATGAAGAGAGAGGATGAAGAGAGAGGATGAACAGAGAGGATGGACAGAGAGGATGAACAGAGAGGATGAACAGAGAGGATGAAGAGAGAGGATGAAGAGAGAGGATGAACAGAGAGGATGAACAGAGAGGATGAAGAGAGAGGATGAAGAGAGAGGATGAACAGAGAGGATGAAGAGAGAGGATGAACAGAGAGGATGAAGAGAGAGGATGAACAGAGAGGATGAAGAGAGGGGATGGACAGAGAGGATGAACAGAGAGGATGAACAGAGAGGATGAACAGAGAGGATGGACAGAGAGGATGAACAGAGAGGATGAACAGAGAGGATGAAGAGAGAGGATGAAGAGAGAGGATGAACAGAGAGGATGAAGAGAGAGGATGAACAGAGAGGATGAACAGAGAGGATGGACAGAGAGGATGAACAGAGAGGATGAACAGAGAGGATGAAGAGAGAGGATGAAGAGAGAGGATGAACAGAGAGGATGAACAGAGAGGATGGACAGAGAGGATGAACAGAGAGGATGAACAGAGAGGATGAAGAGAGAGGATGAACAGAGAGGATGAACAGAGAGGATGAACAGAGAGGATGGACAGAGAGGATGAACAGAGAGGATGAACAGAGAGGATGAAGAGAGAGGATGAAGAGAGAGGATGAACAGAGAGGATGAAGAGAGAGGATGAACAGAGAGGATGAAGAGAGAGGATGAACAGAGAGGATGAAGAGAGGGGATGAAGAGAGAGGATGAACAGAGAGGATGAACAGAGAGGATGGACAGAGAGGATGAAGAGAGAGGATGAAGAGAGAGGATGAACAGAGAGGATGAACAGAGAGGATGGACAGAGAGGATGAAGAGAGAGGATGAACAGAGAGGATGGACAGAGAGGATGAACAGAGAGGATGAACAGAGAGGATGAAGAGAGAGGATGAAGAGAGAGGATGAACAGAGAGGATGGACAGAGAGGATGAACAGAGAGGATGAAGAGAGAGGATGAACAGAGAGGATGAAGAGAGGGGATGAAGAGAGAGGATGAACAGAGAGGATGAACAGAGAGGATGGACAGAGAGGATGAAGAGAGAGGATGAAGAGAGAGGATGAACAGAGAGGATGAACAGAGAGGATGAACAGAGAGGATGAACAGAGAGGATGAACAGAGAGGATGGACAGAGAGGATGAAGAGAGAGGATGAAGAGAGAGGATGAACAGAGAGGATGAACAGAGAGGATGGACAGAGAGGATGAAGAGAGAGGATGAACAGAGAGGATGGACAGAGAGGATGAACAGAGAGGATGAACAGAGAGGATGAAGAGAGAGGATGAAGAGAGAGGATGAACAGAGAGGATGGACAGAGAGGATGGACAGAGAGGATGAAGAGAGAGGATGAAGAGAGAGGATGAACAGAGAGGATGAACAGAGAGGATGAACAGAGAGGATGAAGAGAGAGGATGAACAGAGAGGATGAAGAGAGGGGATGAAGAGAGAGGATGAACAGAGAGGATGAACAGAGAGGATGAACAGAGAGGATGAAGAGAGAGGATGAACAGAGAGGATGAACAGAGAGGATGAACAGAGAGGATGAACAGAGAGGATGGACAGAGAGGATGAAGAGAGAGGATGAAGAGAGAGGATGAACAGAGAGGATGAACAGAGAGGATGGACAGAGAGGATGAAGAGAGAGGATGAAGAGAGAGGATGAAGAGAGGATGAACAGAGAGGATGAACAGAGAGGATGAAGAGAGAGGATGAACAGAGAGGATGAACAGAGAGGATGGACAGAGAGGATGAAGAGAGGATGAAGAGAGAGGATGAAGAGAGAGGATGAACAGAGAGGATGAACAGAGAGGATGGACAGAGAGGATGAAGAGAGAGGATGAAGAGAGAGGATGAAGAGAGGATGAACAGAGAGGATGAACAGAGAGGATGAAGAGAGAGGATGAAGAGAGAGGATGAAGAGAGAGGATGAACAGAGAGGATGAACAGAGAGGATGAACAGAGAGGATGGACAGAGAGGATGAAGAGAGAGGATGAAGAGAGAGGATGAACAGAGAGGATGAACAGAGAGGATGGACAGAGAGGATGAAGAGAGAGGATGAAGAGAGAGGATGAACAGAGAGGATGAACAGAGAGGATGGACAGAGAGGATGAACAGAGAGGATGGACAGAGAGGATGAAGAGAGAGGATGAAGAGAGAGGATGAACAGAGAGGATGAACAGAGAGGATGGACAGAGAGGATGAAGAGAGAGGATGAAGAGAGAGGATGAAGAGAGGATGAACAGAGAGGATGAACAGAGAGGATGAAGAGAGAGGATGAAGAGAGAGGATGAAGAGAGAGGATGAACAGAGAGGATGAACAGAGAGGATGGACAGAGAGGATGAAGAGAGAGGATGAAGAGAGAGGATGAACAGAGAGGATGAACAGAGAGGATGAACAGAGAGGATGAAGAGAGAGGATGAAGAGAGAGGATGAAGAGAGAGGATGAAGAGAGAGGATGAACAGAGAGGATGAACAGAGAGGATGGACAGAGAGGATGAAGAGAGAGGATGAAGAGAGAGGATGAACAGAGAGGATGAACAGAGAGGATGAACAGAGAGGATGAAGAGAGAGGATGAAGAGAGAGGATGAAGAGAGAGGATGAACAGAGAGGATGAACAGAGAGGATGGACAGAGAGGATGAAGAGAGAGGATGAAGAGAGAGGATGAAGAGAGAGGATGAACAGAGAGGATGAACAGAGAGGATGAAGAGAGAGGATGAAGAGAGAGGATGAAGAGAGAGGATGAACAGAGAGGATGAACAGAGAGGATGAACAGAGAGGATGAACAGAGAGGATGGACAGAGAGGATGAAGAGAGGATGAACAGAGAGGATGAACAGAGAGGATGAAGAGAGAGGATGAACAGAGAGGATGAACAGAGAGGATGGACAGAGAGGATGGACAGAGAGGATGAACAGAGAGGATGGACAGAGAGGATGAAGAGAGGATGAACAGAGAGGATGAACAGAGAGGATGAAGAGAGAGGATGAACAGAGAGGATGGACAGAGAGGATGAACAGAGAGGATGAAGAGAGGGGATGAAGAGAGAGGATGGACAGAGAGGATGAAGAGAGAGGATGAACAGAGAGGATGAACAGAGAGGATGGACAGAGAGGATGAACAGAGAGGATGAACAGAGAGGATGAACAGAGAGGATGAACAGAGAGGATGAACAGAGAGGATGGACAGAGAGGATGAACAGAGAGGATGAACAGAGAGGATGAACAGAGAGGATGAACAGAGAGGATGGACAGAGAGGATGAAGAGAGAGGATGAACAGAGAGGATGAAGAGAGGGGATGAAGAGAGAGGATGGACAGAGAGGATGAAGAGAGAGGATGAACAGAGAGGATGAACAGAGAGGATGGACAGAGAGGATGGACAGAGAGGATGAACAGAGAGGATGAACAGAGGATGAACAGAGAGGATGAAGAGAGAGGATGAACAGAGAGGATGAACAGAGAGGATGAACAGAGAGGATGAACAGAGAGGATGAACAGAGGATGAACAGAGAGGATGAACAGAGAGGATGGACAGAGAGGATGAACAGAGAGGATGAAGAGAGAGGATGAAGAGAGAGGATGAACAGAGGGGATGAAGAGAGGGGATGAAGAGAGAGGATGAACAGAGAGGATGAACAGAGAGGATGAACAGAGGATGAACAGAGAGGATGAACAGAGAGGATGAACAGAGAGGATGAACAGAGGATGAACAGAGAGGATGAACAGAGAGGATGAACAGAGAGGATGAAGAGAGAGGATGAACAGAGAGGATGAAGAGAGGGGATGAACAGAGAGGATGAACAGAGAGGATGAACAGAGAGGATGAACAGAGAGGATGAACAGAGAGGATGAACAGAGGATGAACAGAGGATGAACAGAGAGGATGAACAGAGAGGATGAACAGAGAGGATGAACAGAGAGGATGAACAGAGAGGATGAACAGAGAGGATGAACAGAGAGGATGAACAGAGGATGAACAGAGAGGATGAACAGAGAGGATGAACAGAGAGGATGAACAGAGAGGATGAACAGAGAGGATGAACAGAGAGGATGAACAGAGAGGATGAACAGAGAGGATGAACAGAGAGGATGAACAGAGAGGATGAACAGAGAGGATGAACAGAGAGGATGAACAGAGGATGAACAGAGAGGATGAACAGAGAGGATGAACAGAGAGGATGAACAGGATGAACAGAGAGGATGAACAGAGAGGATGAACAGAGAGGATGAACAGAGAGGATGAACAGAGAGGATGAACAGAGAGGATGAACAGAGAGGATGAACAGAGGATGAACAGAGAGGATGAACAGAGAGGATGAACAGAGAGGATGAACAGGATGAACAGAGAGGATGAACAGAGAGGATGAACAGAGAGGATGAACAGAGAGGATGAACAGAGAGGATGAACAGAGAGGATGAACAGAGAGGATGAACAGAGAGGATGAACAGAGAGGATGAACAGAGGATGAACAGAGAGGATGAACAGAGGATGAACAGAGAGGATGAACAGAGGAGATGAACAGGGAACCCATCTAACACTGATGATGTCATTATTCTAACGTCATCACATTGTGCAATCAGTGTTTATTTCATAATGACACGTTAAAGGTGTACTGCCGCTTTAAGAGCTCAACAGAGTCTGTCTTAGAACCATTAGAACCTGAACCCTCTGGTCTCCGTGTGTCAGGACCCTCACACCTACGAGACGCTGCCAGCATCCGGTGAGCAGCTGAAGCTTGAAGTCACCTTCAACGGGAAACAGTCAGAGTGCAACTTCACGTCTGACCAGCAGGAGGCGTACAGCCTGATGGTGTACTCCGACTCTACGGGAGTCCACTGCCAACACGTGAGTACGCTGAAGACACGCGATCACAGAACATGAACCATCAACACACGGTTCAGAGGTTAGTCAGCATGTCAACATGTCAACATATCAGCATGTCAACATGTCAACATGTCAACATGTCAGCATGTCAACATGTCGACAAATCAACATGTCAGCATGTCAACATGTCAACATATCAGCATGTCAACATGTCAACAAATCAACATGTCAACATGTCAACATGTCAGCATGTCAACATGTCAACATATCAGCATGTCAACATATCAGCATGTCAACATGTCAGCATGTCAACATGTCAACATATCAGCATGTCAACATATCAGCATGTCAACATGTCAGCATGTCAACATGTCAACATATCAGCATGTCAACATGTCAACATGTCAGCATGTCAACATGTCGACAAATCAACATGTCAGCATGTCAACATGTCAACATATCAGCATGTCAACATGTCAACAAATCAACATGTCAGCATGTCAACATGTCAACATGTCGACAAATCAACATGTCAACATGTCAACATGTCGACAAATCAACATGTCAACATGTCAACATGTCAGCATGTCAACATGTCGACAAATCAACATGTCAACATGTCAGCATGTCAACATGTCGACAAATCAACATGTCAACATGTCAACATATCAGCATGTCAACATGTCAACATGTCAACAAATCAACATGTCAGCATGTCAACATGTCAGCATGTCAGCATGTCAACATGTCAACATGTCAACATGTCAACATATCAGCATGTCAACATGTCAACAAATCAACATGTCAGCATGTCAACATGTCAGCATGTCAGCATGTCAACATGTCAATAAATCAACATGTCAGCATGTCAACATGTCAACATGTCGACAAATCAACATGTCAACATGTCAACAAATCAACATGTCAGCATGTCAACATGTCAACATGTCGACAAATCAACATGTCAACATGTCAACAAATCAACATGTCAACAAATCAACATGTCAGCATGTCAACATGTCGACAAATCAACATGTCAACATGTCGACAAATCAACATGTCAACATGTCGACAAATCAACATGTCAACATGTCAACATGTCAGCATGTCAACATGTCAACATATCAGCATGTCAACATGTCAACATGTCAACAAATCAACATGTCAACATGTCAACATGTCGACAAATCAACATGTCAACATGTCAACATGTCAGCATGTCAACATGTCAACAAGTCTACATGTCAACATGTCAGCATGTCAACATGTCAGCATGTCAACATGTCAACATGTCGACAAATCAACATGTCAACATGTCAACATGTCAGCATGTCAGCATGTCAACATGTCGACAAATCAACATGTCAACATGTCGACAAATCAACATGTCAACATGTCAACATGTCAGCATGTCAACATGTCAACATGTCAGCATGTCAACATGTCAGCATGTCAACATGTCGACAAATCAACATGTCAACATGTCAACATGTCAGCATGTCAACATGTCAACATGTCAGCATGTCAACATGTCAACATGTCAGCATGTCAACATGTCAGCATGTCAACATGTCGACAAATCAACATGTCAACATGTCAGCATGTCAACATGTCAACATGTCAACAAATCAAGCTGAAGCCACAGCGTCACGTGTTCAAGCTGCACAGAAGATCCACCAATCATCCAATCACCACATCTAGAGACATCCATATGTCTTCAATAGATGTGATACACAAACAATGTCTCACCTTTCTTTGGGGTGAGACATCCCACAGTCTCACTCTTTAGAAGCCTCCTGTTTATTCTTTATTTGATTCATGTAAACAGAAGTCTTTACGTTCCCTTTGACTTCAACTCTCTTCTCAACTGCTCACTCACACATATATATATTCTTTATTTGTATATATACATTTATTTGTACATATATCTATTCTTTATTTGTATATATACATTTATTTGTACATATATCTATTCTTTATTTGTATATATACATGTATTTGTACATATGTATATTCCGGTATTCCTTTATTTGTAGCTGAATTGTCCTTTAATGCTTACATCTTGTTTGTATGCGTATACTTCCATATGTTCTGAACGTGTTCTCATCTTTACCTGAGTTCTTTGTATCATAAGAAGCTGAATTAATAAATAGCTTTCAATAAGTGGCGCTCACTGAGCGCTTCTGTTGACTTTCTATAAGAATGTAATGTCAACATATTTGCATTCTTCTCTGTTGTAAACTGTAAGAAGCAGACGAGTGAGTGAAGCAGAATGAGTGAGTGAGTTGCTTTGACTGAAGCTCTCTGACGTCTGTGTTCCAGGTGAGCGACCACATCACCAAGAACGAAGACGGGAATCCTCTCCTCCGGTAAACAGCTGTTCTTTCACACTCGCCCTGAGAGACCTGCTGAGATAACCAACGTCTCATCCAACAGGTTCCTCAACACACGCCCACACGCCATCAACCTCACTGTGGGGGGCGTGGCCTTCCTGCTGGCTGCTGCTGTCAGCATGTCTCCCAACAAGACCGTGGACCGGGGACAGTGAGTACGACCACTTCCTGTCTCAATCAGCTGGGGGGGGGGGGGGGGGAGGAGCGGGAGGAGGAGGAGCGGGAGGAGGAGGAGCGGGAGGAGGGGGAGGAGCGGGAGGAGGAGCGGGAGGAGGAGCGGGAGCGGGAGGAGGAGCGGGAGGAGGGGGAGGAGCGGGAGCGGGAGGAGGAGCGGGAGGAGGAGGAGCGGGAGGAGGGGGAGGAGCGGGAGCGGGAGGAGGAGCGGGAGGAGGAGCGGGAGCGGGAGGAGGAGCGGGAGGAGGGGGAGGAGCGGGAGGAGGGGGAGGAGCGGGAGGAGGGGGAGGAGGAGGGGGAGGAGGAGGGGGAGGAGGAGGGGGAGGAGGAGGAGGGGGAGGAGCAGGAGGAGGCCAAACACAGAGCAAACAGAGAGAACTGGATGTACATCATCACAATCTGATCTCAGGTCGACTCTTCACCGTCAACTTAAAATGTGACTTCCTGATAAATTCATCACTTTGACATCGTTTGTGTGTTTGAGGAAGTGTATTTTATTTGGCACTTGAATGATCAGATATCTGGAAGGTTGTGTTCTCCTCCTCGTGTTTTTAGTTTCCTTTATTTACTCGATGATGACTTCAGTCATAGTCGACTGAGCTGCATGACATAGTGCTGCAGCTCAATATTCAATCATTGCATCATCACAACTATCGGTGTGATGGTGAACAGAACCTGGACCTTCTGGCTTCACTTCCACCTGTTTTATGTTCTACAACAAGATCAGATCTTCAGAAAAGGAGCAAAGTGAAGCCTCCAGAATGAGCTCCTCCACGTCTCCGTGCTCGTGGTTCCTGGTTGCTTCGTGTTCGTGTGACTCTCCTCTCATGCTTCCTGTCTCGTAGATATCCAGACGTGAGAGGCTGCTCGGCGCCGGACCGCTGCTCTAGTCTGGACCTCGGCCTTCTGGACTTTGGAGCTTCGTACACCGTCGTGCTCACGGAGGTCGGGATGCTCGTCCATGTTTCTGTACAACACAGTTATGTAATCAGATAAACTTCATGTATCAGGGACTCACGTCTGAAGTTGATGTAAACTCTTGAACGCAGCAGTTTGGTGGATGTACGTCGTGTTCTCTCCTCTTGCTGAGATGAATGTGTAAACGCTCCACTACGTCCAGCTGCTCTGTCACAGCTGACTTCACATCATCTGTGTGTGCCTGTTGTCAGGACTCAGGGCTTACTGTGGCTCACAAGATGGAGGACGTGAAGGCCAACGACGTTCACATCGCCTGGCAGGTCCCCCAGTACGTCCTCCTCACCATCGGAGAGGTGATGTTCTCCATCACGGGCCTGGAGTTCTCCTACTCACAGGTCTGTTAGGATCCTCAGAACCTCAGAACCACAGAACCTCAGAACCACAGAACCTCAGAACCTCAGAACCACAGAACCACAGAACCACAGAACCTCAGAACCACAGAACCTCAGAACCACAGAACCACATAACCACAGAACCTCAGAACCAC
>JAFEUB010000405.1:232500-255000 GCA_024529925.1 Ophthalmolycus amberensis
ATCAAGGATGAAGGGATGAGAGGAAGAAGGATTGAAAGGATGGAGGATAAAGGGATGAAGGGTGAGTGATCAGGGATGAAGGGTGAGTGATCAAGGATAAAGGGATGACAGGAAGAAGGGTGAGAGATGAAGGGATGAGGGGAAGAAGGATTGAAAGGATGAAGGATAAAGGGATGGAGGGTGAGTGATCAAGGATGAAGGGATGAGAGGAAGAAGGATTGAAAGGATGGAGGATAAAGGGATGGAGGGCTGAGGGGAGGAAGGGTGAGGGATGAAGGATAAAGGGATGAAGGGTGAGTGATCAAGGATAAAGGGATGAGAGGAAGAAGGATGAGGGGATGAAGGTTGAGGGATGAGAGGAAGAAGGGTGAGGGATGAGGAGATGAAGGGATGAGAGGAAGAAGGGTGAGGGATGAAGGATAAAGGGTCAGTGATCAAGGATGAAGGGATGAGAGGAAGAAGGATTGAAAGGATGGAGGATAAAGGGATGGAGGGCTGAGGGGAGGAATCAGGCTGGTGGACGGACGGATGGAGGAGAGTGATGATGGTGTCAGCTGAAGGCAGGAAGATGGGGGAGGAGCCATTTCTTCATGTCCTGTGATTGGTTCATGAGTCCCCACAGTTTCCTGTATTCAAATAAGAGAGAGAAGAAGAGTTGGGGGGGGGGGGGGTAAAACTACATTAATCATATAAATCTGTATTTGTATTGATCGATCACCTGATCAGAGACCAGTCCGGCCCACTCTAACCGGTACACCTCTTTGTCCCAGTGGATAGAGTTCCTGCTGTTCGCCGGCCTGCTGCTGGCCGTCTTCATCATCTTCTCTGTCATGGCGTACTTCTACACCTACGTCGACCCCGACCAGCTGGACAAGAAGCACCGGGAGGAAGACGACGACGACGACGACATGAAGAAGAAAGCCAACGATGTTCAGCTGAACAAAACGGGGAAGAGCACCAGATTGTAACGGTGTACCACATCTTTCACAACACCGCCGCTCTGTAGCTGATTAGCATGTTTTATTGTTTACGTTACTTTCTGTGTGATGAAGTACCAGGATGTGATGATGAAGTACCAGGATGTGATGATGAAGTACCAGGATGTGATGATGAAGTACCAGGATGTGATGATGAAGCATATTTCTTAACACTCCAGTCACTTAAAAAATGTTTAACAGTGAAGCTATTTGTTAATGCTACATTGATACTGGATGTAGCCTGCTAGCTGCCAATGCTATATGGATGATGGATGTAGCCTGCTAGCTGTTAATGCTACATGTATGATGGATGTAGCCTGCTAGCTGTTCATGCTACATATATGCTGGACATAGCCTGCTATTTGTTAATGATACATTGATACTGGATGTAGCCTGCTAGCTGCTAATGCTGCATGTATGTAGCATTACAACCAAGCTTTTCTTCGCCAAAGCTTCATGTGTTAAAGCTGCATTCTCTCTAGTGTCCACCAGGGGGCGACTCCTCTGGTTGTATAGAAGTCTATGAGAAAATGACTCTACTTCTCTCTTGATTTATTCCCTCAGTAAACATTGTAAACATGAGTTTATTTCTCAATCTCTAGTTTCAAGTCTTCTATGAAGTCCTGTAACAGCTGATGCTAAAACTTGTTTTTGTGCGTTTTCATTATCAGTTTTAATAACTAAAGAAATAAATCTTGTTTTCATGTTAAAACTGTGAATACCTTCAATCAGGTTGGTGGAAAACAAAGTGCAGGACGTCTAATTTATTGAATGCCTTTATTTATAAAAGATCTCATTTCTGTTCTCGTACTCGTGCACGTCTTTCCTCAGCATTACGTGTCGTCCAACGACACAGAGACATTATGCACCAAACAAATTCAACATCTCGGCCGTATCGTCTTGAATTAGGAGGCTCATTAGCATACTAAACTGATTCTGGTGGCCATGTTTCTGAACCCAAACCGGATTATCGTGCAGGAAAACAACAACAAGAGGAAACGTTGGCATCAGGTTACGATTAGCTGCGACTTCTCACATCCGGGGGTTGTTGATCTCAGGGGGCCGAGGCGGGAGGAGACAGGAAGTCACGGTGAAGGAAGCATCACAGGCTAGATCTCTGCAGCCGTAACATCTTCCTCTCTGCACACCGCTCTGACGTCGGCCCGTTGCTTTGGGCTCATGTCATGTTGGTGCTCCTGTGACTTCCTGTGTGTCTTTCCAGTAGTAGCTCCGTGACCCGGGCGATGACGTCCGGGTGCAGCAGACAGTCCAGCAGGTCGTTCGTGGTTATGGTGGCGAGTACGAGCTCCTCGTGGGTCCCATCTGCAGGGCCGGCTGGTCTACATCGAGTGAAACCGGCTCTATGTTCTTCTTCCTCCTCTTGGGATCGGACCTCCAGATGTTTCCTGGTTTCCGGTGAGACCGCGATGAGATGTGGTCCAAAGGGAACCCTGAAGGCCACAGAATCCTTGATTCTTTCCTTTCCTTGTCCTCCAGAGTCCCGCTTGAGCGGACCGGCGTCTCTCTGGTCCCGGGCGGGTTTGTTGTGTCTTTGAGCACAAGCTCTCAGGGCCAGGTTCACACTCTGCATGTTGTCCTGGTGGGACGCTACGCCGTCCTGCAGCAACACAACACACACCAGATGGTAAAACAAGTGAGTCTGTGAGTCCGTTACAGCACATTCCTGAAGTAGTGGAGAGGTCGTTGTATTTCACCAGACGCCACGCTTACTTCAACGTTCAGCTGGACTACAGCCCCAGACTGGGTTGTAGCTACTCTAGTTCATCATTTAGAACTATGACTCGTCCAAACCATTATCATATGACTTCCTTTTATTTGTGTAAATATCATCCGTTTGCCAGTGAGAGCAGCGTGTTGTGACATGAGCGCCCCCTGCTGGGCCCTGTTCTGTCTCTGCAGGTCGATCTGTTCAAATGTCTGCAGAAGTTCACTTTGGTTCTAGAATTGTTCTTCTGCAGGTTATGTGTTAAAGAGTGAAAGAGGGTTTTATCATTTCCTGCAGCAAATGTTTTAAAAGTCACAGCTCGTCACCACGTTGTCACTTTTTATAGATCTGGACACAGAAAGTATGAATTACATCGAGATGAATGAATCATCGTTTGATAAGGTGTTGAGTACCGACAGATACACCAAGATAAAAAATACAGAAGATAATGTTAATGTTCTAACTTAATAATTATACCATCTATTACATTTATTTATTTTATAGATTATTATTATTATTAAGAAAAAATTCACTTTTGCCTTTTTGGACATTTTAGAAATGTAATCCTAAACATTTCAACCTGTAATTGTTTTAAATAACTTATTTTACATCTTTATTATCATAATTTATCAAATTATTTCCCCTAATGGTAAAGTTCTGACGGCTTTTATTAATCCATTATATTAATGTCGTATAGATAGAATTCCTTGAATAGTGAGTAAAATATTTAACTTTCTCTGATGTCAGCCTTTTAAAATGACTACAGTTAGTGTTCCTGATTGTTCTTGACCGAGCGTAATAACAATGGAACTGCAGACGTGAGGAAGTAATACCCTTCATCACCTCAGTGGGGTTGAGCCAGTCCTCGGTGTCGTCGTCTCTTTTAAAGGCGCAGGCCACGGTCCTGGTCACGGCCTCGCCGACTCGCTCCACGTCGTCCTCTTCCTGTGTCGGAGCAGAGAAACCAGAACATGAAGAACACGAAGAGCATGAAGATCATGAAGATCATGAAGAGCATGAAGAGCATGAAGATCATGAAGATCATGAAGATCACGAAGAACACGAAGAACACGAAGATCTAAAAGATCACACGATGGAGACGCTTTGATCTGTGACCTCACAGGAGCTCCGCAGGACCAAGAGGAGCTACGGAAGCCCTGAGAGGTCAGTGAGAACAACATAATCAAAGTGTTTAGAACTGGAGAACGCGGTTTAACAAATCTGGTTTTTTCTGGGATAATCTGTAAAGTTCCTTTATGATTTCATCTGTGAAACCAGTGAAACAGTCTCAAACCTCAACTATAATAATAATAATAATAACTATCTATATAGCACCTTTAAGTTTACAAAGTGCTTCGACAGACAAAGCAGCAAAAACAAGACAATAATAATAACAGAAAGCTGATTAAAATAAAATAAAATAAAAACATTTATTAAAATCAACAAATAAAACAGAAGCGACTAAAAAAAGAAAAGTTTAAAAAAGGTTTTACCAGGATACATTTACAAAGTTTCTTTTTTTCGCCACTGAAACAACAACAAACAAAGTTTTGGTATTTGAATTTTTCTAAGAGTTATTTGTTGTCGTACTTATTCTGTGCATAAGAGGCTGAAGTGAACACCACTAACTCCTTCATGCACTCTGAACACAAAGTAAATATAATATTGTGCGTGAGCAAGTTATCTAAATATAAAGGTCACCAGGAGGAGAACATTAATGCTTTTAGTCCTAATTAAATGGTTAAATATTTGCACGATTTTAATATTTTCTACTCTGTTATTGTTGCTTTACCATAAATGCTGCTGTAGTGAAAACATTTCCCCTGTGGGATTAATAACGTACCGACCTATTAAAACATGGATCAGAGCTGCACTTCAGCCTCTTGTGGCGGGAACGAGTATTACAACAACAAATACCTGCACAACATAATATATAATAATAATAATAATATGTAAAATTCACCTGCCAAAACTTTATTTACCGGTTTTCACAGATGGAAAAAGAATGATAGTGAAAATGGTGCTGCATTTGCTGTCACCTGTTCGTTGGTCACAAACAGCAGGACTGAACAGACATGATTTATTCTCACCAGCTCGATCCAGGAGTTGACGCTGACCGTGACGGGGTCCACAGACTCCACATAGTGCCACCAGTGTCTGGGGACATAAAGCACCTGAACAGGTACAGACACAATCACTCACCTGCAGACACAGCTGTACTGAAAGCAGCCACTAGAGGGCAGCAGACCCCTCACTCATTCATGCTGTGACCTGATTAAAACACATTGATTTACTGCCTCCTCAGCAGTGATGCATTCACGGGACAAAACTATTCATTCTGTTTAAAGTAGTTCTAAGAGAATCATCTCAGTCGAGTTTCTCACTGATTAGGAGATTTAAGGCCAAAGGTCAATAATTAACATCCAGAGGGACCGCAGGACTCGACAAGAAGCTCTTTCTGTCCAAAAATAGAAAACCTATAGATGATGAATAGATACAACCAACAGAGATTCAAACAATTGAAGAACAAAAGTAAAAAAAATGCTAAAATGTTATTTAATTTCCATTTTAAGGGTTATTTGCAAAACAAATACATAATTCAAATGATTAGGAAATAAATGATTGTAGTTTTATTTGAATATTTGCTGAACATTTTTTGGGGTCATTATTATTTTGAATGGAGTGTAATAATGAGCTCAGAGCTCGTGTTAGTTAAACAGATCATCATTCTACTCATGTCTATTTATGAAATGTTTTCCGTTTTTATTCTTCTGCTGAAGTTCTTTAAATGACAGAAACGTTTTTATCTCATGAAATGAAATTTAACACCTTCAGAGAAACTGCTCTTATATTTCTGGCCCAAGAACATAATTAGTTTTTCGGTCACATTTAGCAGATAATGTGATGATATTTCTCTCTTATTAAAATCAAGAGTCCTGACCTGTCCAGGCTGCAGAGTGACGACGTGCGCTCTGGATCCATGAAACGCTGGGAACCTCCTCAGGTCCGGGTGGACCACGTGGACCCGGCTGAAGACGCTGGACTCCTCGTAGGGGATCCTGGTCGGGTAGAGGTTCACGGTGTCCTCTGGAGGAAACAGGTGCCAGCGCTTCCTACCGAAGGAAACCACTGTTAGAAGGTAATCCAGATGTTTGGGCGGGAGGGTGAGGAGCTCCTCTGGGGTCACGTGGTCGAGTCAAACAGGCATGTTCTGGTATCGTTAGAAAGATAAACTTCTTCTCTTTCAGACGAGATGTCACTGGATGATGGATAATAAACAGATTCCTGTGTGTGCTGTGAGCTCTAGGAATAAAACCATAGACTGTGTAAAGGTAAGCGTAAAGGTTTCTGCTGTGAAGCTCAGTGTGTCGTCCCAGTTCAACTCTAGAAATGGTCAAAGACGTATTACTCACAGAAATAAAACAGTCTAACAGACTTTGAACTGTTTTCAGTTGTCACTCGATGAGTACAAAAGAAAATGGCGACTGTAGTTTTTACGGCAATAAACCACATCAGTGGGGCGGTGGAGAGTTACAGCTCGCTGGGAGGAGAGCGGACGCATCGCCAAAGATGGATATCTGGCTAGCTAACGTGAGCTAGCTCGCTAGCTCACGTTAGCTAGCTTGTCTTTCTCCAGAGTGGCGTGGAGTGAGGCGGAGCTCGACCCACCGCTGCTGCTGGACACAAACTGCTGTTTGGCTCATTTCCTGTCACCAGTGTAGCATAAAATCATGCTGGAATCTAAAAAACTAGCTAATTAGCCAGCTAGCTAGCCAATTCCACCGTTCTTTAATGCTGCAGTGGCTACAGGAAAATGGTGGAATTAGAAAGCTCGCTAGCCGCTTTGACCATCCTGCCACGTTGATGTGAACGTCAGTTTATCAGTTTTTTTATCGACTGTCTCGCTGATCTTTGTTATTGTTGTTGTTGTCTTGTTTTTGCTGCTTTGTGTGTCAAAGCACTTTGTAAACTCTGTTTTTAAAGGTGCTCTGTAACTAAAGTTATTATTAATACTTTAGTGCATATGAAGCCTCAAACACATGCTCCTTCTTACCGTCCTTGTACCTGCAGCACCAGGTTGAAGCCGTATGAGTCCAGGTGACACGGTGTGTTGGCTCCTCCTGTTCCGACCCACAAGGTGCTCGCTCTCCCGTCACGGCCCTCAAAACCAAAGTCAGACCACTTCACCTCCTACACACACACACACACACACACACACACACGCACACACGCACACACGCACACACGCACACACACACACACACACACACACACACACACACACACACACACACACACACACACACACACACACACACACACACACACACACACACACACACACACACACACACACACACAACAGCAAAAGTAGTGAGACTTCCATACACATATCCCCATGGTCAGCCGAAACGATGAGATAGGAAGTCATCACGACTGTCTATCTCATCGTTATGACTTGCCGTGGGGAAGTCTAACTTTTCTTTTTTTTTGCTGTCAGAAATGGGCTTCCATAAATAATGTACAGCAGTAAGAAAGGTGTGGCTTTTGAGTGAACGGTTCTCTTTGTCCGACATGCTGCTGTGACAGGACCCATTGTAACCAGCAGACGTCTCCAGCGACAGCGTGTGTCGTGAGGAGGAACTGTCAATCACAGAGGTGCAGCGATCAGGAATAATGAGGTCATTACCGAACACGCAGACAGCTGTCAGTGACAGACGGGTCAATCGAGTTTCCTCCCGGCCTCCAGTCAGCCTGCCCCGTCTCTAAGTCAGCTGGAATAATTGCCCCAATAACAATGTACGGCTGAGATAAAAAGAGAAAAGAAATGAATGTGTGTGGCGCTGTGTTTGGAGAAAGGATGGAGCTTTAATGTCTGCACCCATCGAGGACAAGAATAGAGGATATAAAGTCGCTACGAGCAGAAAGATCAACGGTTTCATTGACAAATGTCACAACAAAGAAAATAAACGAGAACGTTGGACAAAAAAAGAGAAAAAATAAGAATATTTAATGTCAGTTTGTCAGTAAGACGATTAGAAGCTGAAGCATATTTTTTATAATTAAACTTTAAAGGAACCAGCTCTGAAACTGGTTTATTATCATCTGAAAGAAGATGAACACTGTATGTGATGTCATGCTTTGGGATTAGATAACTGAAACTAGAAATGCTGAAATACATTCATAAATAAATAAAAAATAAATATATATATATATATACACAGTATATGAAGAAAAAACTCTCTGGGCTACAGAGCTTTCATGCTGTTTGTGAGGAAGCTGAATTAATTGAAATGTATTTATCATGCAGCACGATCACAATAAGAAGAAAGTTCATATGTACAGATCTTAAGAAGCGGTTGTTCTCTGGATTATCCTCCGTAGTTCACAGCGTTGATCAAGTCCTCTCTGAACGCAACGTCCTCTCACTGCTTATTAATCCGTTCATTCTATTCTTTTATTGTATTAAGCATTATTGTCCTTTATGTCTTTAACTATGAATACCTGTCATGAGGGAGATCATAACCCAACTCCTGCTGTTTCTAATGAGCTATTTAAATAAAACAGATTTGACCTCAGATGTTGAACTTTCTTTATCACAGACAGATTTAAAACACGATGCCATGCCTTTCATGTTTCCGTGATTAAACCACGTGTGACAGTGAGATAACTGACCCGACATGGTCACAGTGTATATCAGCGCAGGAGGCCGGTTACCTCAAACATGGAGGGCCGGTCTTCAAACAGCATTGCGATGTACTTGTAGTCGGCGTAGGCCCAGTACTCTGAGTTTGGGTATTCACAGAAAGGCCCCACATGAGGAGGTCCGGTCTGGGCCCGGGTCCAGCTGAGAAAGTCCTCCAGTCGGGCCTCCACGTAGGAACACTGGGTTTCAAACAGAGGGGCTGCAGAGAGCCAGAAAGAGTTTCTGTGAAACAATATGCTGAAAACAAATACGAAATATACAATTCATGAAGCAGAATGGCAGCACGATGCGTCATCGCAGAGGCATGAAATTTGACTTCACCCACTTGTACGAGAGAGCGACTCGCTGTTTGTCTTCAGTAAACAAAGTGTGTCTGCGGGTGATTGATGGCGTTTATAATCCCTCGTGAGCGATGCCCCGCTGTCAGGAAACGTGATTTAGAAATGTAATTATCAGAGGACACGCTCTCCGTGATCCATCACAGGAGGACTCGTTACCGGAGTTCCTTTCACAGCCACGAGGACGCAAAAAAAAAAAAAGAGCACAGCAGACGCTTAAAATCAGGATCGATACACGGCGATCAGGTCGGTCTGAGGATCTGCGCAGCTCATCAACTTACAATATACTGAAACTGATCAATGATCAGTTATTCAGGACGTTTTGGACGGAGATGAAGATGGTTTGATTGCTTATAGGAGACTGTTTCTGGATTAATGTCTTAAAGAGTGAATCACTTCAAATGTAGGCAACTTCAGGACACTAGAAAACAGATTGTAAGGAAGATGCATGTGTAATATATATATATATATATATATATGAATCTCTGTTCTTACTGTTCTTCTCCTCTTTTCTTCCCAGTCTGAATCGGAGGACTTTGTCTCTCAGACAGTGAGACAGACGCTCAGCGGTCCAGAGGAGAGCCGGCCAGCCGGCGGCCATGTTGGTGAAGACTGAGGGCGTCTGCAGATGACGGAGGATCCTCTGGGTCTCCTCTGGGCCGAAGGGTTTGGTGGAGGCGGGGTCCGCCATGACCTGCAGAAAACACTGATGAGTGTGTTTCATCACACAGGACGCAGACAAAGGTTAGCTGATAGATACACTGGTATTTAAGACGTCATTACCAGACGCTACTCTAGTTAAGACACGTCTTATCTCCTGTAGGACGAAGGTGAACAACAACAAAACGAAATACTTCATCAGTTCACGTGACTGTCACAGATAGTTCACTGATAAAAACACTGTTGACATCTGAGGACTTTACAAAGAAAGTCTATTCGTTTTTAGAAGCTTCAGAAACAGGAAGTGTTAAAAATCTACATTATAGTAAATATGTATCAGCCAAATCAAACAGTTTACAGGATGTTCAACCTTTGTTTCTTTATAACACATTGAATACGTGACTTCTTTCTTTACAGGGTGTGTATGAAGGTAATAAAGTAGTTTATGAATATGAGATTACAGATGATCCCTGGGCTAAGTGTAGATAGCAGGGCCGTGCTTCAATCGCATGTCGATGTGTCCTTGAGCAAGACAGCAAAACCCAAAAAATGTCTCCCGTAGCTGTGCCTACGGTGTATGAATGTGATAGAATCTGAATTGTAAGTTGCTTTGGATGAAAGCGTCTGCTAAATGACTGTAATGTGCTGTACTGTAATCCCTCCTCTCTATAGCGGAGGTTAGTTACACCTACAGTTTATGGTCAGATCTCTGAGTGACACTCGTCTTTTTGATTCTTCACAGAACATTTTGTTGTTTTTGTTTCTGAGAATAATGCAGCGAGTCTAAACGCCTCCGTTCATGCTCGGAGTGTAAACAGAAGCAGCTCTTCATAGGTTACCCTACATTTGACACATGAATGTATTGTGAGTACATTGAAGACTACTTTAAACGTGGCTTTACAACACATTAAATACTTCACGTGGGATTGTACGAAGCAAACGCACCGTGAGAAGATTTGAAGCAAGAAGCAGCTCTGGCGTAGAAAGAATAAAACCGACTTTTTATCTCATAATTTCTCTTTTTTGTAAGTTAAATAAATAATTATTAACTATTTATTTTTTCAGTAACTTGTTTTTTTTTGTAGTTATTTTATTTTATTTGTTATTTATTTGTTGTTTTTTTGCAGCCGTTAATGGGCTTCCATAAGCTCCTCACTGTGAAGCACTTTAATGTCAGTAACAAGCTAACTACGTTAGCTAGCTAGCTTTACGTGACAGAATAAACTGAAGTGGCTAGTTTTGAGTAGCTTAATAACTGTAGGGAGCATTTGCTTGACAAGACAACTTGGAAAGGACAAAGTTAACTTCTCTAATTGTCAAACTATCATCACCGGAGATTAGTTTCAGCTATATTGATAAACGGTGTGCTAACTAACAAACGAGCTAACCCTCCACTGTCACGCTAGCAGCTATCCTATGAATGCTAACGTTAGCTTCGTGGAAAAGAGAAGTCTCTCTTTCATAAACAACTCACCTTTTACTCCACGTGCAGCTGAGTTTCGGGCAGGAAGTAAACAAACATCACATGACCCGCTTCCGTCTTACTTCACCCAACGCCTCACTTGTGTGAAATGGACTCCATTACGGCTCTGTGGATGCCACAACGGCCCACCTCAAGCTAATGCACCAGACGAGCCAAAATGGCAGCGAGAGCGACTACAGTTTCCTCCCTCGAAACTATTTCCGTTCGGGCATGCGCAGAAGTACATTGAAGCGACAATAACAGAAGCTAGTGGCGGTCTGTTTGTTATTTAGTGTGATCGACTGAAAGCCCGGTAAAAACGTGCGTTTAACACGGGCCGTTAAAACCGCCAACACCGTTAACACCCCCGGATTTTAACCGTTAAAATGGGCTCCGGGGGTTCGAGCACCGAGGCCGAACGAGAGTCGTTTCTCGTGCCCTCTCACGCGGAGCCCGACAGTCCGGTTCACAGCCGGGTGTACGGGAGAAGATGGCTGGTTCTGAGCCTCTTCTCGCTGCTGGGCTTCATGCAGGGCATGGTGTGGAACTTCTGGGGGCCCATCCAGAACTCTGCGGTCCAAGCGTTCGGCTTCAGCAGCTCCGACATCGCGGTGCTGGTTCTGTGGGGCCCGGTGGGCTTCGTCCCGTGGCTGCTGTTCATGTGGCTGATGGACAAAAAGGGTGAGCTTTGGGTACACGGTGTCCTGTTAGAATATTATTACACTATTACATATATATATATATATTATAATATATATATATTATAATATATATATATTATAATATATATATATATATATATTATTATATATATATATATATATTATAATATATATATATTATAATATATATATATATATATATATTATAATATATATATATATATATTATAATATATATATATATATAATAATATATATATATATATATATAATAATATATATATATATATAATAATATATATATATATATAATAATATATATATATATATTATAATATATATATATATATATATATATATATATATATATTATAATATATATATATATATAATATATATATATATATATTATAATATATATATATATATATTATAATATATATATATATATTATAATATATATATATATATATATATTATAATATATATATATATATATATATTATAATATATATATATATATATATATATATATATTATAATATATATATATATATATATATATATATATTATAATATATATATATATATATATATATTATAATATATATATATATTATGGTGTTATTGGAAAGTCTCAGCCTCCCAAAAATAATATTAAAAACACATAAAAACATTAGTTAATGAAGTTTATAAAAAATAAAAGTTTAGAGATAATATATTATAAATGATGATAATAATAAGAATGTCACCTATCAAACTCAGTTTAGTTTAATATACTTATTTTTGCACAATTTAAACAATAAAACAAACAAAACAGATACATAATATTAAACACATACAACATGTAAAATAAGAGATAATACAGCTCCACCTCAGTAAAGAAGAGTGAACCCTGCTGTTATATGAATGAATGAGTAATAATAATATAATATATAAGAGTACAACATGGGACGTTTTTCTGTATTTTAGTACTTTTAATACTTTAGGTACATTTTCCTGATTACACTTACATACTGAAGTCGTACTTTTATGTAAAGGAGCGCTGTTAGCAACGTTAGCTTATATAAATGTACGTTGGTACATAGAGGGTGATTAGAAGCTATACATGGAGGGACTTAGGACCCAGGGGAATGTAGGTGAAGGAAACAGGAAGAGATGTTTATGTGTGTGTATAATACATATATTTTTTAAGCCGTTACCGTATTTTTCACACTGATTTAGTCTGAAGAGTTTTTATTATTTTAATTGTTGATTCATTTTATTTCGTCTATAAACAATAAAAAAGCGACCATCACAATATCATGAAGACCAAAGATATTTAACTATAAATATATAAACAGAGAAAACCAATAAGCAGCAGATGTTTATTTCTTCACGATAACTAAACTGAAACGATGAATTGATCGTCAGAATAATTGACTTTGACGAGTTCAAACGTGTAGGTTTAGTGTCTGAATTGATCCCGTAACGTGTTGTCAGTGTGGAAGGTTTAGTGTCGAGTGGACCATGTGACCCTTTAAAGTGCTGATTCAGGATCAGTAAAACTCACTGAACTAACTTCACAAAGGTCTTAAAACCACAGAACGTTTAAACGTCAGAAGAGCAGCTGAGTCAGAGCGCTCTTCACCGAACCGGTTCCTCTTCATCACATCACCTGACGATGATGAATCAAAGCCCTCGAGATGAAAATCATGACGAGACATTTCACAACTCGTCTTCGAGGTTTGTTGATGTCGTCACATTCTGTCTGCTGAAGAAACGGTTTAACAAAAAACACAAAAGCATGTTTTCCTTAAAGAATCACCAGAATAACACCATTCATCACAGCCAGAAGCTGTAAAAAACAGACATTATCATGAGGTTTTCAGCTTTCCAATGGTCCTTGAACACATCACATCTGCTGCTAGTAGAAGTAGAAGAAACTGTTTAATGTTCCCTGATCAGAAGTGGAGCTGCAGCAGTTAATCCATTCGTGTTCAACTGTCAAATTAATCGTCAACTATTTTGATCATCAGTTTTTTAAATTTATTTATATATTTTATTATTAACTCATCTATTTATTTAGCAGGGACAGTGCACATTAATTCACATTTTTGATGGAACGATATAGAAATATATTTTATCACAGATCACGATTTAATAAATACTAAAAACACAAGTTGATAATCCTGAATATCGTCTCTAGTGACTTGAAAAAGATTCTTAGCTCATTGATTTGGTAGAGAAGTGAAAAATAAAGCCTGCTTTAAAATACAGTGTATATATATATATGTATATATAAAAGAAAGAACGGACTCACACCATCTTTTCTATTGTTGTTTAATATTATTATGTCCTGTGGAGATATTTGTTCACAGGATTTGAGGTCAGAGGGATTTACTGAATTTTTAAAATGTTTTTATAATTATCGGTAAATTGTCTTGAATCGTGTTTATATCGGCCTCGACAGTCGTCCCTGAGTTTCCCATCAGGATCATCAGATTTAAATTCAATAATTAATAAATGTAACTTGAGTGTTTATACACGTTGATCAAAGCTTCAGCAGAAATGAGAGCTCGCATGCACGCAGACAGAAGAACAGGGAAGTGCAGAGAGTTCCCTTAAACCGCCGTCATGTGGCTGAAACTGAGAATAAAGACTTCTGTCACACAGACTGTGTCTAACACTGCTGTCTTCTTAGTATTAAATATATATATATATATATATATATACACACTTGTCTTCTTAGTATTAGATATACATGCACACACACCCCACAGGGTATTAGCTACAGCTAGCTGAAACTATTGTTGTTGTTTTGGAGGTTTGTTTTTCTGTTGAACTTTATTGGTTTGTATTGATGGGTGTATCTATTTTTTTGTCCACCCCATTTAAATCAATGAGGGTGAGTTAAAGAGCCGAGAAACCTTTCTGTTCATCAGCAACACAAACATCCTCTCAAAGGATCACACGGCTGAATGGACTTCTCTAAAACTCAACGTTATTACCTTCATGATGTCAAGGAGTCAAGGAGTCAAGGAGTCAAGGAGTATTTGTCATTATGAAACACGGGGATGCACAACATAATTCATTTGTAGCCATTTTACAACACAAACAAACAGAACGGAACAGAAACAGAACATTCCTGTAGAGCATTTGTTGAGTTTGCATCATACGGAATGTAAACTATGTATCTATATAAACGATACAAACTAAAGATGGCCGACATCTTCACTTTAAAAAGTCCACATGAGGGAAACATTGTCCTTCATCTCAGACTGTGTGAGCACCAAACATCATGATGCAAGCAAAGCTCACAAAGGTTGTTTTCATACCAATAAACAGCAGGGTGGTTGCACAACGACGACAACAACAACAACAACAACAACTGTGACATGTGGAGGAAACAATGGGAGGAAAGCAGCTGCTCCGAAGTCAGGCTGATACTTGTCTTTACAGGCGGTGTTTTTTGTCTCTTTAATATCCTGAGAGCTCTTTGCAGGCACCTCACGTCACCAATATCAAGCTGAGTCTCTGCTCTCCGTAGTGAATGTGGTCGTTCACCTCTAACTTATTATCTCTTACATTTTACAGACTAAACATAAATCAAGAATGAAATAGTGATTTTTATTAATTATTTCTATGTTTTATAGACGAAACATAAAGCACCTATTCCTCCAGATGACTAATGATCGGCCGTGTGCCCTGCAGGTCTCCGGGTGGCCCTCCTCCTCTCGGCCTTCTTCATGCTGCTGGGATCGGCTGTGAGGAGCATCCCTCTGACGGAGCAGCCTCTCAGGAGATGGTGAGCACACTCGAGCATCAGCGTGAGGATGAGGATGCTCTAGAAAGGAGGAAGAGCGCGGCTCGTCGTCCGTAGTACTGACGTATAAATAACCTTCATCTAACAAGTTCACTGCACACAGAGGGCTCGGTCTGAAGCCGGGCCCCGGTCCCTGTGGACCCCGGTCCCTGTGGACCCTGGTCTCTGCTGGGTTCCTCCCATGTCAGACTGGGAAACATTAAAAGAACCAAATCATTATTCTGAGCTTCACTCAGGAGCTGAGAGAAGGTCACTGCAATTACACAAAGTAATTGCATGAGTCGTTGTGAGCGTTAATCTGTGTAGTGATTACTGTCGGTGAGGGAGGATATCAGACCGCCACGTGGAGGCCGTTGTATTTCATATCGCTTTCACTGCACACATTTAAAGCACCTTTATTTAAATCATTCGGCCTCAAAGAGCAGAGGAATCAATGAATGTTTCCATCGGTGCAGTGATACGAGCTGACTGTACGGAGATAAAACGCCTCTGTTACAGTTTATTAAAGAAGAAGAAGAGCATCAGATTTAATGTTGTGTGAACATTTCCTCACATTGTGTTTAAACAGCCTTAAGATGCTTCCACATGAGTCCACTTCATCATGCTCATAATGATTCAAAGATTCTATATATATATATACACACACACACACACACTCAGAGACACACACGTTGGATTAGAGGCATGCATCACCAGCAGATGGCGCTCTCTGTGTGTGTGTGTGTGTGTGTGTGCGTGCGTGCGTGCGTGCGTGCGTGCGTGCGCGCTGTGTTCACTGACCCTGCAGAACGGAGGATCAAACCCGGCTCGGATCAGGAAACGTCCAACGTGTCACTTCCTGTTTTCTCCTCATGACTTCCTGTCTGTTTTGGGTTTCTAGGATCCTTTGAAAGGAAATGAAAGGAGTTCCTCTCGTCTGCTTTATGAAAGCGATCCTCTTGTGTTGATAAGGAGAGAAAAGGCAACGTGATTCACATCAGAGACATTTATTGATGAGATCAGTTTATTGTCTCCATAGTGAAGGAAGTGATGTAATCTGGACCTGCACGTCCTGCACGAAGCGTCCTCAAGTGGTTTATGAATATGAGATCTGAGTTTACATATCGTGGAGGTTTGGTTTCACTCGTCGTCTTCTTGATTCTTCTCAGTTCCTTTGGTTTGTTCGCTCTCTGGTGTTTCACAGTATAAACGTGTTCGGTGCTCTTCATGTGTTTTAGGATCAGGAGGAGAAACAGCTCCTCCTCCTCCTCCTCCTCTGTGATGAGTTGTTGTCTCATCACAGCTCAGCTCTCCTCTGACTCCTCTGGTTGTACAGAAACACTTCTGGTCTGTTAGTGAAGTCAGATTGTGGTCTGTGGGACCCTGAAGGCACCGTCTGACAGGCTCCATCAATACGGATTAACTTCATCATCTCTCCTCCTCTTCCTCGCGCTACTCCTCATCCGTCCTCATTGAAGCAGCTTCTAGACGCTACAGACTGGACTTCAGCTCTTCTGAATACAGCAGCAGCGTGAAGGTGGTCGTTGTTGAACGAGATGAGTTTATTTATTCAGATGTAAGGACTCGGGTCTTTAGTTTGTAGGTGAAGACTTGAAGACTTTATTGGTCTTAACGAGGTCCTAAAGTGTTAAACATCCAGTTTTCTCTTCCAGCCTGAACTCACTTATGTAGAATAACAATCATCTCAGCTGTCAGATTTACAAACCAAAAAACTAAAAACAAAGATCCTCTTCGTGTCTCCAGCTGAGCCTCTCAGCCAATCAGCGGCCGTGAGGCGTCTCCTGTCAGCTGATTGGCTGCCTCAGGGCCCTGGACTCTCTCAGGGATAACTACGCCGTGTTTTTCCATCTGATATTAACAACTAAAGCTTCATTTCTTCATGAATTTGTATTTACTCTCGATAGATGCTCAGATTTGAAGCCGTGTTTGATTGTTTAACGGAGGTTTTCACAGTGAAGTTTGAGTATAATTTATCGGCATTGTTCCGTTCCAGGTTGATCCACGGAGGTCACTTCCTGAACGGTCTGGCGGGGCCCACCATCATGAGCTCGGGCCCCTTCCTCTCCACCACGTGGTTCGCCCCCGACCAGAGAGCCACCGCCACGGCCGTGGCCTCGCTCTTCTGCTACCTGGGCAGCGCCGCCTCCTTCCTGGTCGGCCCTCTGGCGGTGCCGGCCCCCAACCGCACCGGGGCGGCGACCACCGCCGGGCCAGCGGTTTCCGACAGCGCCATCCGAGACCGGATCCAGCTGGTGATGTATGCAGGTACTGACAGCTCGGAGGATCGACAGCACGTCGTTTCTTACATCATGTCGAAGGACAGCCAGAAAAAAACAATTCTAATGTTCATAACCGCCGCTCGTGGAAGAGTGGATTTCTGTTACGCTCAACTGATTCAGACATTTAAACGAGAAACACGAGTAATAGATGGAGCTGCAGCTCTTGTTGACCCGACGGGGGTCTGTAGTTCTTAATGTCTACAGGACAGCGGGGACACAGCGCTGTGGAGCTCGTGAAAAGAATAAAGCTGAAGGACGGATCGATGAGCTGTGATGGAGAGCTGCTGCTCGATCAATACCACGTAAAGACAGACTATAGATGTTCAGTGGAGTCAGACAGGAAGTCTTCATCAATACTCAGAGTATTGATCAATACTCAGTGTTCATCGATACTCAGTGTGTTCATCAATACTCAGAGTGTTCATCAATACTCAGAGTGTTCATCAATACTCAGTGTGTTCATCGATACTCAGTGTGTTCATCAATACTCAGAGTGTTCATCGATACTCAGTGTGTTCATCAATACTCAGAGTGTTCATCAATACTCAGAGTGTTCATCAATACTCAGAGTGTTCATCGATACTCAGTGTGTTCATCAATACTCAGAGTGTTCATCGATACTCAGTGTGTTCATCAATACTCAGAGTGTTCATCAATACTCAGAGTGTTCATCAATACTCAGTGTGTTCATCAATACTCAGTGTTCATCAATACTCAGAGTATTGATCAATACTCAGAGTGTTCATCAATACTCAGAGTATTGATCAATACTCAGTGTTCATCGATACTCAGTGTGTTCATCAATACTCAGAGTGTTCATCAATACTCAGAGTGTTCATCAATACTCAGAGTGTTCATCGATACTCAGAGTGTTCATCAATACTCAGAGTGTTCATCGATACTCAGTGTGTTCATCAATACTCAGAGTGTTCATCAATACTCAGAGTGTTCATCAATACTCAGTGTGTTCATCAATACTCAGAGTGTTCATCAATACTCAGAGTATTGATCAATACTCTGAGTGTTCATCAATACTCAGAGTGTTCATCAATACTCAGAGTGTTCATCAATACTCAGAGTATTGATCAATACTCTGAGTGTTCATCAATACTCAGAGTGTTCATCGATACTCAGAGTGTTCATCGATACTCAGTGTGTTCATCAATACTCAGAGTGTTCATCAATACTCAGAGTGTTCATCAATACTCAGAGTGTTCATCAATACTCAGTGTTCATCAATAAGATAAAATAAGATAATCCTTTATTAGTCCCTCAGTGGGGAAATTACAGGATTACAGCAGCATTGCTCACAAGTAATATAATAAACTAAACAGTAAACAGTAGAACAGTAATAAAATAAGACAGTAAGAAGAGTATTAGATATACTAAATATGCCAGTATATACAGAATATACAGAATATACAGAATATACAGGCGGATCAGGTAAATACTTAAAACATATTGGATATTGCACGGATTAGATGAGATATTGCACCAGGTGAATGAATTAAAGTGTTCAGTGTGTGCAAAGTGTTCGTGTTCAAGTGTTCAAGTGTTAGTGGTCCACCGAGAGCAGTTTGTTGTGCAGCCTGACAGCAGCGGGGAGAAAGGACTTGCGGTACCTCTCCCTCAGACACCGGGGGTGAATCAGCCGGTGACTGAAGGAGCTGTGCAGAGCTGCCAGAGTGTCCTGCATGGGGTGGGAGGCGTGGCTCATCAGGGATGAGAGCTTCGCCATCATCCTCCTGTCTCCCACCACCTCCACAGTATCCAGTGGACACCCCAGCACGCTGCTGGCCTTCCTCACCAGTTTGTCCAGTCTCCTCCTGTCAGCTGCCGCGATGCTGCTGCTCCAGAAGACCACTCCATAGAAGATGGCTGATGCCACCACGGAGTCGAAGAAGGTCTTCAGGAGTGCTCCCTGCACCCCAAAAGACCTCAGTCTCCTCAGCAGAAAGAGTCTGCTCTGTCCTTTTTTATAAAGAGCGTGAGCGTGGTCAGTCCAGTCCAGTTTATTGTTCAAGTGAACACCCAGGTACTTATACGACTTCACGACCTCAATGTCCAGTCCCTGGATGCTCACCGGTGTCGGAGGAGGGCGTTTACCCCGGCGGAAGTCCACCACCAGCTCCTTGGTCTTGCTGGAGTTGATGTGGAGGCGGTTCCGCTGGCACCATCCTAAAAAGTCCTGGTTTAGTTCCCTGTATTCTCTGTCATCATCGGCGGAGATGAGGCCGACAATTGCAGAGTCGTCAGAGAACTTTTGCAGGTGGCAGTTTGCAGAGTTGTGTTTGAAGTCCGAGGTGTAAATGGAGAAGAGGAATGGAGCTAGAACGGTTCCCTGTGGGGCCCCTGTGCTGCAGGACACCCGATCTGACTCACACTCCCGTATCCGCACATACTGTGGACGGTTGGTGAGGTAGTCCAGGATCCATGCAGTGAGGTGGTGGTCCACCCCGGTCTGCTCCAGCTTGTCCCTCAGAAGCAAAGGCTGGATGGTGTTGAAGGCACTGGAGAAGTCGTAGAACATGACTCTCACAGTGCTTCCAGCCTTTTCCAGGTGAGAGAGGCATCTCTGCAGCAGGAAGATGACGGCGTCGTCCACCCCGATGCCGGACTGGTAGGCGAACTGAAGTGGGTCCAGGGATGAACTCACCAGAGGGCGGAGATGGGCAAGGACCAGCCTCTCCAGGGTCTTCATCAGGTGGGATGTCAACGCCACCGGCCTGTAGCTGTTGAGGTCCTTGGGCCGCGGGTTCTTTGGTACCGGTACCACGCAGGATGTCTTCCATAGCTGTGGTACTTTCCCCAGCCTCAAGCTCAAGTTGAATACGTGCTCCGCTATCCCGCACAGCTGGTCTGCGCAGGATTTGAGGAGCCTTGAGCTGATGCCGTCTGGACCCGTGGCCTTCCTCGCCTTGATCCTCCTCAGTTCATTCCTCACTTGGTTGAGGGACACTCTGGGGGGTGGGGTGCTGTGTGTCTGAATACTCAGAGTGTTCATCAATACTCAGAGTGTTCATCAATACTCAGAGTGTTCATCAATACTCAGAGTGTTCATCAATACTCAGAGTATTCATTAATACTCAGAGTATTCATCAATACTCAGTGTTCATCAATACTCAGAGTATTCATCAATACTCAGAGTGTTCATCAATACTCGGAGTGTTCATCAATACTCAGAGTGTTCATCAATACTCAGAGTGTTCATCAATACTCAGAGTATTCATTAATACTCAGAGTCTTCATCAATACTCAGTGTGGCGGCCCAACACTAGAAATAATAACCTAAAATGTCACAAAAATAAATTCAGAATTATTGCTGTAACACGTGATTTATTCTTTTTACTTAAAGGTACAGTGTGTAGCATTTAGGGGATCTATTAGCAAATTAAATATCCTATTCATAAGTATATTTTCTGTCGTCTATAACCTCCTGAAGCTGAGAGTCGTTGTGTTTTCGTCATGTTAGAATGAGTCCCTCATGTTTACATGGTGAGCGGGAGGCGGCCATGTTTCTACAGTAGTCCAGGAGGGACACAGCATTTCACTGAATTAGGTCTTCATGTTCACTTCATAAGACTTCAGCGTGTCACAGTGACTTTCTTTAAACGTTGAATGAGTCCGGCTGTCCCGTCTCTGAACTAACCCGTCTGTCTGTCCGTGCCTGTCTGTCTCTCAGAGCTGTCTGTGATCGCCGTTCTCTTCGCGGCGGTGCTGCTGTATTTCCCGTCTCGCCCTCCGATGCCTCCGAGTGTAGCCGCAGCCAGTCAGCGCCTCAGTTACAGGAGCAGCATCTGTAGACTCCTCAGGTAACACACACACACACACACACACAGTCACACACACACAGTCACACACACACAGTCACACACACACAGTCACACACACAGTCACACACACACAGTCACACACACACAGTCACACACACAGTCACACACACACAGTCACACACAGACACACACATACACACAGTCACACACACACAGTCTCACACACACAGTCACACACACAGTCTCACACACACAGTCTCACACACACAGTCACACACAGTCACACACACAGTCACACACACACAGTCACACACAGTCACACACACACACACACACAGTCACACACACACAGTCACACACAGTCACACACACACACACACACAGTCTCACACACACACACACACACACAGTCTCACACACAGTCACACACACAGTCACACACACAGTCACACACACACAGTCACACACAGTCACACACAGTCACACACACACACACAGTCTCACACACACACACACAGTCTCACACAAACACACACACACAGTCACACACACACACACACAGTCTCACACAGACACACACAGTCACACACAGTCTCACACACACACACACACACACAGTCTCACACAGACACACACACACAGTCTCTCACACATAGTCACACGCAGTCACACACACACACAGTCTCACACAGACACACAGTCACACACAGTCTCACACACACACACACACACACAGTCACACACACACACACACACAGTCTCACACAGACACACACAGTCTCACACACACACACACAGTCTCTCACACACAGTCACACACAGTCACACACACAGTCACACACAGTCTCACACAGACACACACAGTCACACACACACACACACAGTCTCACACACACACACAGTCACACACACACACACACACAGTCTCACACAGACACACACACACAGTCTCTCACACACAGTCACACACAGTCACACACACAGTCACACACACAGTCACACACACAGTCTCACACACAGTCACACACAGTCACACACACAGTCACACACAGTCACACACACACACACACACACACACAGTCACACACACAGTCACGCACACACAGTCACA
>JAFEUB010000405.1:260000-277500 GCA_024529925.1 Ophthalmolycus amberensis
CCAACGATGACATCATCTTATACAGACGGAGACCACCTGACCACCAGCTCATCTCTGAATATGTCCATCAGGAAGTGATTTCATGATTGATCACAATGAGGCCATGTATGTCACCTTTTTATGCGAATGAAGAGGTTTACAGTCAGCGCGGGTGTTTCTCTTGATTACGGACAGAAGCATTTCAAACTGCTGTGCTTGTATCCACTCTGTGTACTTTGTCAGTTCATTAAGTCCATTAAAGTGTGTGACAGCAAACCCTCAGTAATAAACCTGAAATCATCAGACGCCTCCGTCTCTCCCCGCTAGTCATAACTCATAACATGCGGTCGATTTGCAGTCTAATAATGCTTCTAATCAGTTATTTCTATGTGAGCTTTGTGACACCAAAGTAACATAAATCTACACATCAGAGGTATTAAAGTGCTGCATGAACTCCGACTGTCAGCCACAGAATTGACTTCAGTTGGTCCTGATGATGCAGGATGACGCCATAACCAAACAATTCAATCTGTTCAACTTCATGTTCACTCCTCTGGGTTAACTCTTCAAAGTCCGTGTGAACCAGAACCAGAACTAAATGAACGCAGCTTCATGTGTGAGAGCGCCCCGAGATACACATCTATGAATGTCAGAATATTTGCCCTATTTGTTACAGTGAGAGACTTTAACAGTAGAGTGAAAACACTGTGTTGGACTGTTTAAATTGAAGTGTAGATCTGCCTTTTAGGTTTTAATTTGAGCCAACGGCTGCATGTTAAACAGAAGGAACTGTGTGAGCAATGAACACGTGTGTGAATGTTTGAGAAGATCTTTTTACCCGTAGGACGGTGACGGGATCTAAGAAATGATCTGTGTAAGTGTAAGTGGGTGTAGTTCATAAATAAACCAGGAAATGAAATCTTAAACCTCTTAATGTGTCCTCTTCAGCAACCTGCGGTTCCTGATGGTGGCGCTGGCCTACGCGGTCCCCTCTGGAGTGATCGCCGGCTGGGCGGGAGTCCTCGACATGGTCCTCACACCAGCCGAAGTCAGCCAGGTAGGCAGCAAACACACACACTCAACAACTTATCACGTAATCAACGTGGCAGGATGTTCAGAGCAGCGGCCATCTTTATGTATCGCAGCAGGCTGATCTCTGTATGAACTAAACCGACGCACGGGAAGAACGTTAGTGTAGCATTGAAGCATGGTGGACTAGCAGGCTAGGTAGCTGGCTAGCCAGCCACTACATGAGTCAAATTCAGCTCTTTAATGCTTCATCCACTCACTAGTGTAGGGAAACACCTGGCTATCACCAGAGGAGGGACACCGTCGGCTCTGGGCTGACCTTTAGCCCCTGTTGTTCTGGAGAAAGACACGCTAGCTAACGTTAGCTAGCTAGCTAACGTTAGCTAGCTAGCCAGCCGTCTGTGTGCAGAGCCACTTCCTGACGAGCTGGGACAGCGTTTGTGTTTTACCACCACAACTACGAACAACAATCACCATTTTCTTTCTTACGATTCAAAAGAGCACGGAAGCAGTTTAAATGTCCGTTGGACTCTTATTCTCCTTGGATGCAGATCACCTTTGATCTCGTGAAACCACCTCACTGAACACCGAGTACAGCGACAATGGAGAGCTTTTGTCTTCTGTGCACATTTGTTGAAAACATTCTCCTCACACTCCTGAGATTGTGAAGACGAGGTGAGCACTGGTTCTCCAGGTTTCATCTTTAGTTGGATGAGTTGCAACCAAGTAGGAGACACACACACACACACACACACACAGAGCCTCATCTTGTGTTTTCTGCATACAAAACAGAAGCAGCACGAGCAGCTCGCCAGTTCATTTACCGGGTTTTATTTCTGTGCCAGCACTTTGCAAAGCTTTTCACAAGCTTGCACGAACAGCGGGAAGAATAGCTGGTGAGGTTTCGTGACATTTAAAAAGCCTTTTAGGGACCAGCTCTATATAATGTCTCCTGAGAGTGGAGCCTCTGGAGAGTGTGCAGGTGGAACGTCAGACGTTGTGTTTTAAAGTCGACCTGAGATACAGGAGAAGTTGAGGGGGAGGAGGAGGAGGAGTTCATCTCATCGCTCTTGTGAAAACACTTTAAAAAGCTCTCTCGCTTTCTGTGTTTCCACTCATGGAAACCCTCTCGCATCGCTTGAGGAGCGTCCAATCAGTTCCAGTTCGCCATTTGCATTCCTGCTCGCCATCTTCAGTCTGAGGCGGACGGAGGCGAGCTGAGTGCTGCTGCAGAGAGAAGAAGAACCGCCGCTCTGTATCGTTCTTCATGACCCAGGTCTCAACACAGCAGCATGTCAGAAGACAAGAGGAGAAGAGGAGGAACCAGACCGGAGCTGCTCGAGAGGAGATCACACGCCTCCTGTCTTTATACCTCGCTGAGGTGCTTCTTCCATTTCATTTGTTCTCCACCGATTTGATTCTCTTCCTCCACATTTCTTTTATCCGCGCTAGTTCAGAAGTGTGTATAGCTGTGCATCTAAACATGGTGAGGTGGAGGAGAACCAAGGCAGCAGGAGGGTTCTCTGCGCGGAGATGTTTGTTCTTCAACAGAGGGAAAGTCAGTCCGTCTGCATCCTCCTCTGTGTGAGCTTTAACTCCTCTGACTCTACAGTCTGCTGAGCTCTGTGGACTCGGTGAGCAGCTTCAGAAACACGTCGTTCAGGCAGAACCTCTAAATATACAGACCCGTTTCCTCTGTCTCTGAACTCCGAATGCATCTTTCAGTTCAACAAACATTCCAGCTCCCCCTCTTGTTCCCTTGTGGATGTTTGATTCTCTTTCATCCATGAGAGGCGTTCCAGAGTGTGACTGTTTCTCTGGTAATGTAACGTACGCAGAGAGAGAGAGAGCCTCAGGCCGAGGTTCAACGCATCGATGGCAAAATAGCAATTTCATACTTTCCATGAATGTCCTCATGCTTTCCAATAATTCGGTGCAAACAAACATGTTGACCTCGTGCTCCTTTGTTTTCCTGATAACTGCTCCGTTGTTCTGCTGCTCGGTGTCGTGATCTGAAGTCGACCTCCAGCTGTCTGCACCAGATCCAACTCCAAACCTTCGTCTGTCGCCGAAGTCTCACTTTCATCGTGTCGCACTCACCTGATGCAGTGCTGCACAGCTTCCATCCTGCTTTATGTCTACCCTCTCTCTGTCTCTCTCTGTCTCTCTCTCTCTCTCTCCCTCCCTCTGTCTCTGTCTGTCTCTCTCTCTCTCCCTCCCTCTGTCTCTGTCTCTCTCTGTCTCTCTGTCCTCCCTCTGTCTCTCTCCCTCTGTCTCTCTCTGTCTCTCTCTCCCTCCCTCTGTCTCTGTCTCTCTCTGTCTCTCTCTCCCTCCCTCTGTCTCTCTCTCTCTCTCTCCCTCCCTCTGTCTCTGTCTGTCTCTCTCTCTCTCCCTCTGTCTCTCTCTCTCTCTCTCCCTCCCTCTGTCTCTGTCTGTCTCTCTCTCCCTCCCTCTGTCTCTCTCTCTCTCTCTCCCTCCCTCTGTCTCTCTCTGTCTCTCTGTCCTCCCTCTGTCTCTCTCCCTCTGTCTCTCTCTGTCTCTCTCTGTCTCTGTCTCTCTCTCCCTCCCTCTGTCTCTGTCTCTCTCTGTCTCTCTCTCTCCCTCTGTCTCTGTCTGTCTCTCTCTCCCTCCCTCTGTCTCTCTCTCTCTCTCTCCCTCCCTCTGTCTCTGTCTGTCTCTCTCTCCCTCCCTCTGTCTCTCTCTCTCTCTCTCCCTCCCTCTGTCTCTGTCTGTCTCTCTCTCCCTCCCTCTGTCTCTCTCTCTCTCTCTCCCTCCCTCTGTCTCTCTCTGTCTCTCTGTCCTCCCTCTCTCTCCCTCCCTCTGTCTCTGTCTGTCTCTCTCTCTCTCCCTCTGTCTCTCTCTCTCTCTCTCCCTCCCTCTGTCTCTGTCTGTCTCTCTCTCCCTCCCTCTGTCTCTCTCTCTCTCTCTCCCTCCCTCTGTCTCTCTCTGTCTCTCTGTCCTCCCTCTGTCTCTCTCCCTCTGTCTCTCTCTGTCTCTCTCTGTCTCTGTCTCTCTCTCCCTCCCTCTGTCTCTGTCTCCCTCTGTCTCTCTCTGTCTCTGTCTCTCTCTCCCTCCCTCTGTCTCTGTCTCTCTCTGTCTCTCTCTCCCTCCCTCTGTCTCTGTCTCTCTCTCTCTCTCTCCCTCCCTCTGTCTCTCTCTGTCTCTCTCTCCCTCCCTCTGTCTCTGTCTCTCTCTGTCTCTCTCTCCCTCCCTCTGTCTCTGTCTCTCTCTCTCTCTCTCCCTCCCTCTGTCTCTCTCTGTCTCTCTCTCCCTCCCTCTGTCTCTGTCTCTCTCTGTCTCTCTCTCCCTCCCTCTGTCTCTGTCTCTCTCTCTCTCTCTCCCTCCCTCTGTCTCTCTCTGTCTCTCTCTCCCTCCCTCTGTCTCTGTCTCTCTCTCTCTCTCTCCCTCCCTCTGTCTCTCTCTGTCTCTCTCTCCCTCCCTCTGTCTCTGTCTGTCTCTCTCTCTCTCCCTCCCTCCTGTCCATCTCTTCTCTCTGCTGCTGATCGCTCTCACATCCAATCATGACGTCAGTGTTTCAGATGTCGGAGGCTGTTTTTGTGAAGTGGATTCATGGACAGCGCTGCTCCACCTCCGCTTCATGCGCTCCTCCATCCTCCGTCTGTAGATCTGTCTCTGAGGTTTTCTATGTGTCTCTCATCTGGTTCTCAGCCAGCCGTGCATCAGTCTGATCTGCAGGCAGCCGCGTCGGCAGCATCAGCAGCTGTATTGAGTTCTTATTTAGTTGTTGCTGCAGAGTTTCTCACAACTTCCCCTCCGAGGTTAGTTGAACTCTGGGGACGCTGCAGCGTCAGGAAACGTTTAGTCACATATAATATGTGGAGGATGAATGAAAGGTGTGGATGCAGGACGACCTGGAGCTTCACCGTCTGTAGAACGACGTCACAGCATCCGGTTAAAAAGGTCAAACTGAAGAGGAGAAACGCAGTAAAACCTTCAGTGCTGGAAGTACATTTATGTTTGTTTTGACTTTATTTAGTTCAGTCAGTGAGGCTTACTGCTAGAGTTCTGCAACGTCATCATCATTGCAGCATGCAGGTTGCCAGCTGTCTGGTTACAGCCGTCATGTCTTCTAAATATGCACCTGGTGTGTTCTTACATTTGGAAGGATTGATTAAATGAATGAAAGGCAGAGGAGACGAGGCACGCAAAGATCTGCTGGCTGGTAGATCTGACAGCTACACCAGGGAACTCTGAGTATGAACTTCAGGCCTCAGACTGTTCATAGGAAGTGGACGTAGTCGATGTGACGTCTCTCGTTGGTTTGTGGATGTTTTGAAGCCTCGAGTTCGGCGTTTTGGCCATCACCATCTTGGTTATTTTATCAACCAGTGAACAGGAAGTGACCATATCTGGACGGGGGAGTGACGTAGAGACGCCGTATACGTCTCTGGTAGAGACCGGTCAATCACCGTGTAGCCCCGCCCTAAAGCATCCCCTGCTTTATGGTCTGTTTGACTCTAAACGGACCATAATGTACTAAATGAACATCATGCTGTATTGAAGAAGACTTGAAACTAGAGATTGAGACCATAAACTCATGTTTACAATGTTTACTGAGGTAATAAATCAAGAGAGAAGTAGAGTCATTTTCTCATAGACTTCTATACAACCAGAGGAGTCGCCCCCTGGTGGACACTAGAGAGAATGCAGCTTTAACAAGTGAAGCTTTGACTTCACTGTAAAGAACTGGAGGTTATCACCTCGTCAAACTAAGTCCAAGTCTATAGAACTCTGCCAGGTCTGGAGTTGACTTCCATGTTGTTTCCTCTCCAGACCTTTTTTCTCCGTTGACTTCCGCCCTGCAGACACAGTGGTTGTTTTCTCTGACAGAAGCACATCTCAGATTGTGTTTTATTCTCAGAGCCAGTCACTCATGACATCATACTCTCCCTGTGTTTGTGTGGTAAGTAGGAGCTGTGAGTCTGGATGAGACCAGGACTCAAAGTCTGGGATGTATGACTCCTGGTTTGCGTCTGATCTGGGATGGTGTCGGGTCTCCTGGGCTCTGAATGCCTGCTGTGTGAGCTCTGCTGGAGGAAATGTGCAGACAGAAGGATTTAGCATCGCCACAATGAGAGTGACTCAGAACTCTTACTGTTCCCTCAATGGACCCTCAAAGTCACTCGTGAAGTTCTGGATCTCTGGTTAACTTTAGGCTCCGCCTTCAGATGGAGCACGTCTCTGCTATCAAAGACTGTTGTGTGGGTTTAGTGGGATTACATGCAGTAAAGGAAACACCATGTAGAAGCAAAGCTGCGGATAAAGTCTTTGATTATTGGCTTAAAATGGCGTATAACTAGAGACCCAGAGAGGGAGAGAGCGAGCAGAAACAAACATGTCAGCATGTTAGCATGTTCGCAGAGGATCCTGGCCTTTTAGAGCTCGTCTCAGGCTTATTGACACAATCACAGTCCAGCAGACACGATTAAGCTTCAAATCGGACCTTCTTTAGACGTCCGAGGCGCCGAGAACACTGCCGGTAATACGACGCTGACGTTCTTGTTGCCATGACGTCGTGGGTGTTTTTAAAAATGTTAGTGAATCGATCAGAAGACGTTTTTACATTCAGTCACTTGGATCGTCCGCTTCTCTTCATCATAGACTTCCATGACGGGGTGATGGTGAGCATGATGAAGCAGAAAGCATCAGATCCGGTGTTTACATTCTGCTCATCCTCCGTCTGGTTGGATTTGGTTGAATGTGAGTTTTTAGACTCGACGGGAACCAAACACAGGAACGCTCTCGTCTGATTGGTTCAGTTTGCTCTGGTTCTGCTGTTTGTTATAGTCATTTATAGTGTTTTTGTTCTTCATAGAAACACACAATTCAAATGAACAGGAAGTAAAAGATGAATAAATCTGATTTAATAAATCATTAATATTTTTAATGAACGCATCATGATAACGTTATAATGTACCTTCAGCCAGTACTCGTGTTCACTGAGCAGAGCCTGAAGGCATCATAGTGTAACTGAAGTGAACCTCCGTTGGTTAGCCATTAGCGGTGCTGCTAACGTTACTAGCTCTCCTCCTGTTGGTTGTTTATAATGAAACACGATCAGAGACTAGAAACACATGTTCTACTGAGTCAGTACAACTTTATTTACACTCTGATGGTTAACGTTAAACTTTATTTAAACTCTGATGGTTAACGTTAAACTTTATTTACACTCTGATGGTTAACGATAAACTTTATTTACACTCTGATGGTTAACGTTAACCATCAGAGTGTAAACAAAGTTTAACGTTAAACTTTATTTAAACTCTGATGGTTAACGATAAACTTTATTTAAACTCTGATGGTTAACGATAAACTTTATTTACACTCTGATGGTTAACGTTAAACTTTGTTTACACTCTGATGGTTAACGTTAAACTTTGTTTACACTCTGATGGTTAACGTTAAACTTTATTTAAACTCTGATGGTTAACGTTAAACTTTATTTACACTCTGATGGTTAACGATAAACTTTATTTACACTCTGATGGTTAACGTTAAACTTTATTTAAACTCTGATGGTTAACGTTAAACTTTATTTACACTCTGATGGTTAACGTTAAACTTTGTTTACACTCTGATGGTTAACGATAAACTTTATTTACACTCTGATGGTTAACGTTAAACTTTATTTAAACTCTGATGGTTAACGTTAAACTTTATTTACACTCTGATGGTTAACGTTAAACTTTGTTTACACTCTGATGGTTAACGTTAAACTTTATTTAAACTCTGATGGTTAACGATAAACTTTATTTACACTCTGATGGTTAACATTAAACTTTGTTTACACTCTGATGGTTAACGTTAAACTTTATTTACACTCTGATGGTTAACATTAAACTTTGTTTACACTCTGATGGTTAACGTTAAACTTTATTTAAACTCTGATGGTTAACGATAAACTTTATTTACACTCTGATGGTTAACATTAAACTTTGTTTACACTCTGATGGTTAACGTTAAACTTTATTTACACTCTGATGGTTAACATTAAACTTTGTTTACACTCTGATGGTTAACGTTAAACTTTATTTACACTCTGATGGTTAACATTAAACTTTGTTTACACTCTGATGGTTAACGTTAAACTTTGTTTACACTCTGATGGTTAACGTTAAACTTTGTTTACACTCTGATGGTTAACATTAAACTTTGTTTACACTCTGATGGTTAACGTTAAACTTTGTTTACACTCTGATGGTTAACGTTAAACTTTATTTACACTCTGATGGTTAACGTTAAACTTTGTTTACACTCTGATGGTTGATGGTAAACTGCTACTACTACGGTCCATTACTCCAGTGGTCTCGTCTCCTTTCATCTTTCCTTCCTCACTCTTTGATCTTCGTTGTCTTACAGGTGGACGCTGGTTGGATCGGTTTCTGGTCGACTGTTGGTGGATGTTTGTTTGGAGTGGCGATGGCCAGGTAAGCTCCTGTACACCTGGATGTTTTTATTATTGTGAATATGGTGTTATGGTGAAAATAGAAGCAAGGTGTCCACCGTAACATGCACAGTATACAAAAATACACTTGACACTTTAATAACGGACTTTCATTTTAACATACTCTTAATTTGTTTGTCATATTTTACTTTCTCAATGTCTTGAAGATGTTTGAAGTAACTTGAGAAGCGAACCTAAAAACAGAGCTTTTCTTGACCTCTCGTCTCTTATTTTCCTCAACAATTTAAGAGAAGAACTAAATTATTTCGGCTAATACTTCCTCAGCTCAGTGGAAGCTCGATGGACTCTGAGGCATCAGATGAGACGATAACTTCTTCCTGTAACTCCTCATTTACATCTGCAGCGGAATCTTAAATGTCAGAATACCAGATGGGTTGTTCACAATATGAAGGACAGTTGAGTCTTCATCACTTCTTCTTATCGCTAAAGCAGCTTAATATTAAACATTGCCTTCAGAGGTGAGATGGATTATTTGTTGAAGGAACGATAAAGAAGTACTTTCTCACTTCAAATATGTAATGTTTGAAGTGCGTTTGGACTTTTGTTTTCTGGTAAAATACTGTATATTCTTTCACCTTTGCATCTGTAGAAATGATTAGAATCAAACGCAGAAAGAAGAATCACTGTTGAATTGAACTCATAGATTCAGTCATCGTGGGTCAAAGGTCGGTAGACTTTGGTTTGTTTAAAGGAGACAAGTTGTTAACCACTGACTGAGGTTGAGATGAAAGTAAACAGATGAATTGACTTAAATATGTAAAGGTGCAATGTGTAAGAGCTCCACACAGGGGCAGCATTTCATCCCTACTACTGGGTCCATACGGTCTAAACGTACAGTCATCAGTTATTAAACAAACAAAGCAGTAAGTCTCCTGCAAGAGGACCAAACAGAAATACAAGTTGTTTTCTCGTTTCTGCCACTTTGGATTAAATCCAGTAAACGAACTATCAATGGATGTTCTGTTGACGAGTCCTCAGGCAGCTCGACTTTCTCGGTCCTCTCATGTTGGGCTGACTGGACGCTATAGTGACTCTACATCGCCTCTCCAGGTTCAAAGTGGTATTATAGCACAGGAAGGGCCGGGGCTAGCTGGTTAGCATGCTAACGTCAGTAGATATAAGCATCATAACAACAATACATTTTATTTAGGAAGCGCTTTTCTAGAAACTCAGATGCTTTACAAAGGAGATAAAATAGAGAGACAAGTCATCACAGGAACAGACAATTAAACACTTTCCACAAACGAGTAAAATGGTTGGAGGTTAAAAGGCGACAGAAGTTAGTTTTAAGTGTTTTTTTGAAGTAGTTCCTGATGTTTCTCTAACTATGTGACCTCTTCACAGCCTGGTGATGATGTTCATCTATAATCGCTTTAAACTAAAAGTCTGGACACATCGTGCACATCTTACACATTGTTTGCATTGTTCAAATAGAAGAAAGGTTAATTCCAACTCCTCTTCAACTTCAATACAAACAGGACGGCTGATCGGTTGAATGAACGTCAACGTGACACACAAGACGGTCGTGAACAAAGTGTACTTTAATTTGAAAAGCATTGAAATAATCAATTCACGTTCTGTTCTGCTGCCTCACAAACAAGATCAGAATCTAGAGTTGTATCCCTCTAGTCACTGAGCATGTCCACACTGTACTACTCTAACATGATTAACAACTCATACGTCTCATACGAAGCTCATTTGAAGCTTGAATTGAGGGCGTCTCTATCTCTTGCTCCTCTAATCTCATCTCTGTAACATATGACCTGATCCAGCCACACCGCCATAGAGTGAGGGGAACGGATGCTAATGCAAAAGCCACTTCTCCTCTATTGATGGATAGCGAGCCGCGCCGCAAAAGACAAAAAGTGTGGAGTCTGCAAAAAGCGAGGGGGATTCAGCCCCCCTCCGACGGATATATGTTCATCGTAGAACCGAGGCCCAATCAGCACTTCCAGGCAGGCCCAGTGTTTTCTTAAAGCTGTAATCAGGGAAATGAGCCCATAACTCCCGCTGTTAATCAATGAAGCCGTTAGCAGCACCAGATGAAAGTGTATGTAAACAGGGCCGATGAGTTATTGGTGTTGATGACATAGACTCTGAGCCACTGAAGGGATGGATTAGTCTCTCTTTGGAGCAACAGTTTGGTAGTTCAATGAAATTCAGCTGCCCTCCGAACCCCAAAACCCGTCGCCGGGATTGAAAAACATGTTTTATTCCAACAATCCACTAAACTGAAAAATCATTATCGTCAGATTTTCATCTTTCCGACCGTCCTTGAACACATCGTGTGTGACAAATGCTTCCATTGGAAAAAGCGACCAAAACTAAGCTTAAAATTGTGAAATTTCATTAAAAACATTTTATTCTACATGTCTTTCTGACTGATTTCACACTTTAAGTAGTTCTACAACATTATTTCGTCACTATCTCAGAATCTTAACGTTTTTGGACACCATTTAACTGAACACCTATGTCGACACATATCTGTCTAATTAATAATGCTAAGCTAAGCTAGAACATAATTTAAGTTTTAACCTGATGTGTGTTTTTTCTCACTTCTTCTTCTCTTTGATTGGTTTTGTTCTTTGGTGGATTAAACCCCAGATGTAATCTGACAGTAATTCAAACTGTTTATTTATAAGTAGAAGAGAGGTCACATGGTCCCTCCTCCAGATACATGACAGGAGTCTGGTTCTGGAGTTCTGTACCAGTTGTAGGCGGGACAGGGACCCAGTGATCCCAGTACACAGGGAGATGCAGGAGTCCTGGTGGGAGGAAATAAAGACTTTCTCAAGATCTTCCGATGAGAGAAACAGCTTTATTTTGGCAAAAGTATGAAGCTTTTATTTCTGCACTGCCCTGATTGTCAGACATAAGAGAAGGAATCAAATATCCCACCAAGGTTTTTTGACATGGGGTTCAACGAATAAGGACAGGTTGCCAAGACTGTCTGTCATCACTTTGGTGGGACTGATTACATCAGACCGGTCATTTGGTGTTTAGGCGGAGATAAAGCGGTGTGTCGTCGGCGTAACGGTTGAGGGAAATGTTGGGGAAACTAAATGCTTCCTCCCTCTGGTTTTATTCTTTCTTCTTCTTCACCAACCTGCTTTGATGTGGCTTCACTAGATACATTAAGAAACAATATCCGGGAGGATGACCGCTGGATCAGAGATAAAACAGATGGATCCACACACCAAGTATCTCCCGTTAGAAGGGTTTTATTGCTCTTCCTCAGACTTTACTGTTACTGCATTTACCAGAAGCTTTGTATGAGGAAGGTACAGAGAGCGTGTTTGTCTCTTGTCCCACTAGCAGTCTGTCAGATGTTAATGTCAGGATGTGACTTATTATGTGCCATTAGCTGTCCCTCTCCCTGCAGATAGCACCATACTGAGGCAACTCTGAGCACTTAGTTTGCTGCAGGGGAGGCAAGGAAATTGCCTCCTTATTAAATGCTTTTCATGCTGCAGGTGTTGCTGTTTCACATGTTTAAATGGCCGATACTCCTGCAAAGTTAAATCTCTTTGGGGATTAGTAATTGCCCTTTGCAAAAGAAGAGAAGAAGAAGATGCAACCATTTGATTGCCGGTGGATAGTCGAATGCTTGATGCACCCGTCATGGAATTATTTGAAACAACAAGTGTGGCCTTGGACAGAAGCTGATTGGATGATTTTGTCCCCCATGGATTGAGGAGGAATCTCTAACGAGCGTTCCCTCGTTATCTTCATTCCAACCCCCAGGAGAAGAGGAGGGAGAGGTCTGAGCCAGGCAGCTCCAGGTTAATGAGGAAACAGAGCAAACACCATCAGCCACTGCCTCGTTTGTTTGGCCTGCAGAAACTGGACAATCTGTGATTGCACGCTGGTCGTGGTCATTATTCCGTCTCCATGTATTTGGTTATTTACTGCGTGTCTGTCTCTAAAAACCGTGGACGGGCCGAATTTATAATATCATAGTGGAGAAGATATTTCATCGTTCCCTGCAGGCCCAGGGAGAGCAGACCATTTCATCTGATTCTACATGACTTAAATGATGCTATCTTTATGGCCGATAAATCCTGTTCGAGCGGTGTAAAAGATAGACTCTTAATTCTGCCGTTACCTCGTGAGATGACATGACCCTCTTCACTCAGCGAGCGCTGTGACACTGCTCTGAGCTACACTAACGGAGGCATTTGAAAGTCTTATCTTCAATATCATTCTGGATTTTTCTTGTTTTCAACTTCCCTCCCCGGTTTCTACTGAGGATGTCAATAATTAAAGGAAACACTGTGACATAGTTGCATGTTTGCAAAAGGTGCAGATATTTCTTAAAGCAGCTCACTGTCGTTTTTGGGACTATTTTCAGACGTGGATTAATCCACATTTGGTGCTCTAGTTTATTTAGACTCCATCCCACATTCACCATCCTGCTGCTGCAAATACTCACTAAAGTGTGTGTGTTCGTGGGAATCGTCCCTTCGCTAAGTCCCGCCCCTCTAACAGAGACTGGCCAATCACAGCGTATCACGGTCCAGCGCTGATCAGGAGCTCTGCTAGACTCCCATCGATGGTTTGACAGCATGAATACGGTCTTTTCAAAATAAACTTCCGTCTTCACAGGAAACAACTTAGTTACGTTTAGGAAATGCACAAAGAAGTTAGTACTCAACGTGCTGTTCATTACTTTATTCTCTGAAACTCCAGAGGACGTACAAACAAGATGAGCTGTGAAGGATCAACCAGTGTAACTCCCTCCTCTTCCACTATGAAGAGGAGGGATTATAATGATCTGTAAACTCATCTCATCTTCATAAACTACTTTACTACCGTTATACAAACCCTGTAAAGAAACACGTCAAGTATTAAATGTGATAGTTAATTATAAAGAAACAAAGGTTAAACATCCTGTAAACTCTTTGATTTGACTGATCATATTTACTATAATGTAGATTTTTAACACCAAAAACGAATTGACCTCATTTGTAAAATCCTCAGACATGTAAGTCATGTTTTTATTGGTGAATATATGAGACAGTCACGTCTGAAAGGCTCGATCATAAGGTTATTAAAGCTCATAAACTCAGAGGAAGAATCAGGCGTTACTTGTTGGTAACATCGACTAACAAGTAAGAAAAGCACAGAATATATCGAAGACTTATTATCTATGTTGGTATTGGTCAACTATCAGCCAAACTGTGTCATGCACATAACTCACCAATCGGTGGCCGAGCTCTTTATCAAGTGGACTCAGGGACCATCGGAGCTGCTGTGGGAAATAAGCTACTTATGGAGTTCCTGCTCAGAGGATCAGATTGGAAGTGATGCAGAGCTGTGATCCTCTCTGCAAAGAGATGAGGGCTCGTCTGTCTGTCGGGGGGGAAAGAATGAGGACTTCATCCCTCTCTGGCACCGGAGGACGGTGGAGGGTTAGAGCCGGTCTGTGGCAGATGGGCCATGCAGATTTGAGGGGCGTCGCTGTGGGGAAGAGAAGCCAGACGTCTCTGTGAAGCGGCCTCTCGGACAAGACCGCCGTTTTATTACAAGTGCAACCAGCTCCATCTTTCAAACTGAAACATATCATCTGTTTCCTCAGAGTGAGCTGGAGTCTAGAGCAGGAGGCAACCTCCAGTTCTTTAGAGTGAAGTCAAAGCTTCATGTGTTAAAGCTGCAATCTCTCTAGTGTCCACCAGGGGGCGACTCCTCTGGTTGTATAGAAGTCGATGAGAAAATGACTCTACTTCTCTCTTGATTTATTCCCTCAGTAAACATTGTAAACATGAGTTTATGGTCTCAATCTCTAGTTTCAAGTCTTCTTCAACACAGCATGATGTTCATTTAGTACATTATGGTCCATTTAGAGTCACACAGACCATAAAGCAGGGGATGCTTTAGGGCGGGGCTACACAGTGATTGACAGGTCTCTACCAGAGACGTATACGACGTCTCTACGTCACTCCTCCTCAGTCCAGATGTGGTCACTTCCTGTTCACTGGTTGCAAAAACACAAGATGGCGACGGCCAAAATGCCAAACTCGAGGCATCAAAATGTCCACAAACCAACGAGAGACGTCACGACGCCTACGTCCTCTTCTTATAAACAGTCTGAGGTCTAGAGGCAGCTCCTGAAATCCAAAGAGACAAACGCCACGCTGCAGCGCTCTGAGCGGAGACGTTCTCATTACCCCCCCCCCGGTCCTCAGCTCACTGACAGAACTTCACCACCGAGCCGAACTAATCAGCCGCTTCCAACACTTCTTCTTTTTATTCTGCCGTTAACTTCGCTGTTAAGTTCAGCCCTCGTTTTACCTCCGGAGCGTCTCGTCTGTGAGCAAACAAAAGTAATTAGTGTCTGTCGCTCTGCTACGGGGGCTCCTTCTGTAGCAGCATCTAATCTCTGCACCAGCAAGCACACACACACACACACACACACACCCCGTGAGGAGTCAATGAACTATGAGCTACAACGGAGGAGCAGCAGTCCTCCAGAGAGACGGAGAGGCTGGGCATCGGCCCGGTGGCTTGTCTTCCACAATATATTATAATGTGCATTTCAAGCCCGCCTCGCTAAGCTGGTGAAACAAATTGAATCAAGTGTCTCTGCTCGTGTAATGACAAGCAGAAAGGAAGCGGAGAAGGATCCGGGCTGCTAGAAACGATGCGTGTCTCCTCTGACGGACGAGGACAGCAGCAGACGGCGAGTCACCGCGTAGAGACGCTCTGTGTTCATGGCGGATGTTCTGGTCTTAGGTCTTGTCACTTTAGGTGGATCGGTTTCACCGTTGTTGTTGTTTTCCTCCCGAACAGGTTTGCGGACTCCATTCGGGGGATGCTGAAGCTGATCCTGGTGCTGATGCTGGCGGGAGCCTCGCTGTCCTCCACCTGGTTCACGCTCACCTGTCTGAGCTCCTTCACCCACCTCCCCTCCACCGCAGGTGGGTCCATGAACACGAGGCGGTCCAGAGACCGGAGCCAGAGTCAGGGGGTGTTTAGGGCTGTTCCTCATGTTAATGAGACGCATACAAGGATTCAGTTCATCCGGTCCACTTCATCGTGACCTGAACCACGGTTCTTCTGTTGACGAGCAGACGTTCTGAGAGGCTCATCAGATGAGCGCTGGTGGATCTGGAGTCCGTGCCATTGGAGATGAATCTCACGGTTCAGATCGGATCAGCACCAAATATAAAAGGAAGCAAATGTAACTTTTAGAGATCTCTGATCACACTTTTGTTTTCTGTTGCGTCAGGAGACATGAAGTGCAACTCAGCCTTGTGTTTGTTTGATCTGGAGCTCACAGCTGATCGGTTCGTTCTTTCTTTACATGAGCTAACGTGACGTCGGTTCCTCTGCTCGACGACGCTTCTTGTTGAATAAATTAACCACACGTCACGGTTTGACTCCCGTCATACGATGCGTCTGTGGCTTCACAATGAATTATCTTCATTTCCTTTTTCAACTCTTTTCAAATATATATTTAAGTTTTGAGTATTACTTGAATATTACTTGAATGTGTGTATATATATATATATATACATATATTTAGGTTGAGAGTATTACTTGAATTTGCTTGTTCTGTTTAAGTTGAGTGTCTTGGACTCTGGAGAACGTGCCACGTTGTTCCTTCCCGTCGGTCCTTCTGCTGCTGAGCTGCTTTGTTCTCACACTGGTGGACTTTGTATTGAAGACCGTTCACCAGTTTGGATGAAAACTCCCTGAAAGCTTTTAGGATGTCCATTAAACCACGTAGCTGCTGCTTCAGAGCCAACACAATAAAAACCCAAAGAATCCTTCCACACAGCGATGATTGTGCTCCATAATGAGCAGAACCAATCCATTAGACCTCACTGATCGACCCACGTTGGTGGACCGAGCTGCTTGATCCAAAGCCAAACCAATAAGCAGAGCAGCGTGTCCCGTTCAGAGACACTGATCCCAGCCTTCATCATCCATCATCATCATCGCTGGCTCAGAGAGAGAGAGAGAGAGAGAGAGAGAGAGAGAGAGAGAGAGAGAGAGAGAGAGAGAGAGAGAGAGAGAGAGAGAGAGAGAGAGAGAGAGAGAGAGAGAGAGAGAGAGAGAGAGAGAGAGAGAGAGAGAGAGAGAGAGAGAGAGAGAGAGAGAGAGAGAGAGAGAGAGAGAGAGAGAGAGAGAGAGAGAGAGGTGCTTCTACACAGTGTGTCACTACAGTGATGTTCTGATGTGGACGTATGTTAGAACCAGTTTAAGTGAACGTTCTATTTATAATGTTTTACCTTCATGATGACTGAAGCTGTTCTCTCTGATCTCCACAAACACACCAGACTCCTTATGAACAGGTTCAACCTCTCGGAGCACAGGGGCTGCTGCTCTGCTGCTCTGTCTCTTACTGTGTCCGTGTTGTTGAGACTTCAGTGGATCTGAACTCACTCGTCTTGGCGGAGAGTTAATGAGAATGTTCAGTTTTATAGAATCTGTGCAGTAACTTGCTTTGTTCCTGTTTTGTGTTCCACTTCAACACTATGGTTTACATAAATGTGGTGACAGATGTTTGAGTCCTGGATCACATAGAGTTCACCAGCATGCTGTCCTCTCTTAACCCTATTGATCTGCTCTTCATCCAGCCATCCTGTACACGTCCTGCATCCTGGTGGGCATCTTCATCTACAGCAGCGTGCCCATATTCTTCGAGCTCCTCATCGAGACCGTGTACCCGGTCCCTGAAGGCATCACCTGTGGAGTGGTCACCTTCCTGGGGAACCTGGTGTCCGGCCTGCTCCTCGTCTTCCTCACCTTTTACTCTACAGGTAAGACGGGAGTGTGATGAAGACTAAGTTGTGTCTCCGTTCAGAAGCTTCTCGTGCTCCCTGCAGGCTTCTGTCTCTCTCTGCTCCCCCGTCCTCCATTGTTTCCATAAATCCATTTCATGAAGCTGCAGATTCTGCCGATAAAAAAACCGGCCAGACGGAAAATGAGGCGACGAAGCGAATCGTCACAAAGAGAGAAAAGCTGGTCTTTGTGTGCTTCAGAGGAGTCTTTGATTCAGTG